>BPLS01000128.1:812355-841032 GCA_019656275.1 Rhododendron kiyosumense
ATATATATATATAGTCCCCTTCCTATGAGGGCTTCCTCATTTTAAGCAAAATGCGGACCTCCCCTTTTCTCCCCTTTCCCGATCAAATTTCGATGATCCGAGCCGCTCAATGTGTTCAGAACGTGATTTTAAGGGTACCCGCGAGAAATCAGCAAAAAAAAAGACCGGGAAGGGCTTAAACTGAGCAGTTTTTATTAGAACCGTTCGATAAAATACAAACAAAAAATGCTCGGATCAAGCCCTTCCCGGTCATTTTTTTTGCTGATTTCTCGCGAGTACCCTTAAAATCACGTTCTGAACATATTGAGCGGCTCGGATCATCACAAATTGGTCGGGAAAGGGGCGTCCTTAACTTAATAAGTTAAGGAAGCCCTTATTAGAAGATTTGTGTATATAGTTATTTTTATATATATATATATATATATATATATATATATATATATCAAGCATGTTCCAATTTCATTTCTGTTTCTCATTCTTGGGGGTGTGCGGTTGAATATACTACAGGGGTAACGTGCGTGGAGATAAACGCAATATCGAACAAGATCACAGTGATGGGGTACGTTCACCGGAAGGAGGTCGTAAAAGCTGTTTGGAAGACAGGGAGAACAGCCGAGCCCTGGAAACCATCGTGTCGCTCCTGGGAGGAGCCTCGTCTCCATGGTTTCGTTGCATTATTCCAAAATGGGTGCTGTCCTAATTACCAAAATAGTAACTGCGAACAGGTGGATCATCTCGTAAGGTACCACCTGGCGGGCAACGAGAGCCCTACAAACCATATTCATAAGTGGATCAGCCCGATTCTAATTTGCATCTAACTATGAAAGGCTTACATTTATTTTGCTTTTTGTTCTGCTCTGGGCTGACACATTCATTAGAAGAGAAGCATGAATGTAAAAGGAAAATATAAGACTAATGTCAACCCAAACAATTGACTTAATTTCAAATAGGATTCAAATGGTAGAGACCTCGGTTACCAAACAACTTCTCTTCACTACGATGACCCAACTTATTCTTGCTAAGAAACATATTCATCAAACTTATGTCTGTTACCTCTCTTTTGGGCAAGAAACATATTGTCACATCCTAATTAAAGCATTGTACAATTAGAATTTGTATATATTCCGTAACAAAAATTTATTCGTTTCCAGCTATAAACATTCGAAATGGAGATCCTTTGTTTCGGGTGGTGTAAAAGTCATCAATCTCAACTTAAGAGTCAGCATACAATGCAAGATCTTCTTCTATCAGAAAAAATGTTTCAATCCAGTGATCTGATCTCGTTTCCTGCACAACATGTGCAACATGTCCATATAGTAGGAATATCTCTCTCTCTCTCTCTCTCTCTCTCTCTCTCTCTCTCTCTCTCTGTTTGCTATGTAACAGATTCCAGACATCCTTTGTTTTCCAAGATGTCCAACTAAAAACACTAGAGCTAAACATAGCACAAACCCAAGACGTGCATCACAAGCTCATCCCATCCCCATATGAGATGTAGTATAGTTGACATCTGCTGTTTGAAACTATAGTAGTACTGCGTATACATTAGTGGATGTATCATGTATGTCTTGATTTTAACATGAAACAAACTTCATTTGATTTTATTGCCATGCCAACTCTTGGCTATAGTAAAAGGAGTACAACTTATACAAGAGTTACGTGGCCCAAAAAGTTCCAAAGCCTTCACAAAAATGTTGCAAAACCACCGAAGCTCTCCACCTCGAGGCACGAGGACAAGTCTTTGTCATACACAATAGTAGATCTGAGTATTCAATCACATTCCCCTGAGAAAAATATAAGGAAATCTGCATAAGTTACGAGCTTTTTTTTTTTTTTTTTAACAGAGCTACGAGCTTATTGAATAATGCAATATCAAGGCTAAATCAAGCCGTTTATCGATACTATAATTTGAGCATCTCAAGAACTTGTGCATGTCCGGACCATATACACATACTAAAAGCTGATTCATATGCTATACAAGTCCTATCAAACTCCTCATGAGTTGTAGTTATAACGATTCTCAGCTTGTTTCATTGAGGACATTACCGAAAAGGTAAGGCTCCGTTTGTTTCGATGTAAAATGTTTTACAATGTAAAATGTTTTCCATGTAAAATGTTTTTTCAGAAAATAAACTTCAAACTTTTATTTTTCGGTGTTTGGTTGGCACTTGAAAATATTTTCGGAAATCAACAAAATAGTATAGAGAGGGAGGTGGGGAGTTTAAACGGTGGATAGATATGAGATTATTGGAATTGAACATGGGTCAGGATTGACGGTCGAGGAAACTGAGCAGTGAGAATTGCAAGAGAAGGCAGCAGGTTCATTTCGGAAAATAACTTACGGAAAATTTAAGGGTAAGTCATTTTCATCCAATTGATAGAAAATGTTTTACATGTAAAATATTTTCCTCATTTTTTACACAACCAAACACCCGAAAATAGGTAAAACATTTTACCGAAAAATATTTTACGTCCAAACAAACGGAGCCTAAATTTCAGCGAAATGGAATGATGAGAATTACTAAGGTTCAAAACTGTCCCAGTTTCATGAACTCGTTTTAAGGTCTAAGCACACGCCATCTACAAGGTTCAGAGTCATAAGAAGGAGAAGATAACCCATGAGTAAGCTCAAAATTAGGGATTTCTCCAATCATATATGAATGTGCAAATAGGCCTCAAACATCATGTCCAAAGTTACAGCCCGGATTTGTCCCACAAAAGTTCCAAGTGTCTCAAGAGTGTCATTGTGTGTTCCGAGCTTGTTCTAGAGTGTACTAACAAATATTGAGAAAAATACGATACTTCTAATTTGAGTGTTGGACGTGTCCAGAGAGTGAGAGTGTCTGACACCAATACATGACCTCTTGTGCGGTGTCCTTGTTTCATAAATAGAAGTATGAACATGCAATACAGTAGTAACACAGGGTGTCACAACAAAACCAAAGGCAGCACAACCAATCCAGATCAAAAGAAAAAAAAAATGCAACACAACCCAAGCTTAAACGATTTGCAAACCAAACTACTACAGAAAAGCAGACAAGGCCATAGCAAAAGGCAACAAAAATAACTATAAAGTACGAGATATTCCCTAGTCAAAGACTCTAAACTAGAAAAAGCGCCCACTTTTAAGTTTGGGGAATCTGAAAAGAAATATTCCTCAAGAAGCAAAGCTGCTTGTTAGCATGGAGAACCTGGTTTGACCATCCTTCAAAGTCCTAGAGTTTATCCTGGCTCTAATATCCTTAATTCCACAACAATATTCAAGAGGACATAATCCCATTCCAAGATTGAAAGCTGAAATTCTCACCATCCACAAGTTATACGTAGTTGCATCTAGGAGAGCTCAAACATGTGACTGCCAAATGAATTCGAGCATGCAATCTATTGTGAGAAGAAATGGAGTAAAAACATAGAGAAACAATGTCAAGTTTGGGAGACACAACATCTCAGTTTGACAATCTTTAAAGAAGCTCAAGCAATTGGGTTTCCAAGGCTTCCCATGAAGAATTTAACTACTGAAAGCATTTAACCTGTGTTATGAATGGAACTGGATTGCTACCATGCTGAAAAAAAGAACATGTAGTTGGCGTCATTAAGTTGTGTAGGACCAAAGTGACATTGGTATAAAGCTTACCTAGCTAACGAATAATAAGCACTCTGCAGCGGACCACCAGAAGAGTGCCTTTTGTGTCTCACCACAGAGCGTCCGCCAACTGAGTATAGCATTTCCTGTGGTGACAAATCTCCTGGAACCATATCTTTGCAAGCGAAGGTTTCATGAGTTGTTATCTCCCCTTGACGCTCGTACAAAAAAATAACTCCAACCTCTTTTACTTCAAAAGTACATCTACCCTTTTCTTGGGTGAGTCCAACATAAAATTCCATCGGATGCACTGAAACCACTACCTCATCACCACCATCCAACAGACCCCTGGAATTCCAATGACTTATCCATATCATATTTTTATTGGCTTTCGGAATACCAATAGACACTGGGCAATGCGCGCATTTAACATCCTTCGTTTTATTGTCTATCTTAGTTGTCAATGGCGCAAGAAAATCTCTAACAGATACTACGTTCGTCCAAGTTGTATATATACAGCATATAACGAAGCCTTGGATCTTGTAATGAGCACGTCAAGGAACAAGAAACGATAGAGAGGACCCTCTGGCCTTAATGCTAAACACACTTGGAATCTCATCTCCGGGAAGGAAATAACTGTATACACCACCTTCAAACAATTTCTGCAGCACAGAAATAATATTATTCGTAAAAAAACATAAACACACGAGAGAGAGAGAGAGAGAGAGAGAGAGAGAGAGAAAGAGAGAGAGAGAGAGAGAGAGAGAGACATACATGGAGAGAGAGCCACTTTACAAGTTCACTTGCAGACATATTGTACCAAGGAACAACAGCTTCTATGTTCGAGAACCCCCATGCCTTTAAGTTCTCTACATCAGCCGCGCTCATAGATTCTAACTTGAAGTGACCCTCAATTTCAACTAAATTTTCACAATCCGTACAGAAAATGGTTAGTGGTCCAGACAAAGTCGACTGATATGACACTTTTTGTAGGGATGGGCAGTCTTCCACACTCAATTGGCTGAGTCCAATGTTCGATACTCCTGTAAGAGATGTTAGCCTTTTGCATGAATCTACAAGAAGCTTCCGCAGCCCAGTAAGATCTCTAACACTCTCTGGCAGGCTACAGATATTATTTGCACTTAGATCCAAGTACTCCAGTAAGGGCATGTTACTAAAATCCAAGGGAAAATCATCATTGAATAGATTGCTGCCCGCAAGACTTAATTTCACTAAAGAGCGAGGTAACTGAAAAGAGGAAATATCTGGGCTTTTCCGGGGCTTCGATGTGCGCGACCTTATTATTCCTTGCCATGATTTGACCACCTCGGAAGCAGATTGCTTAACACGAACCCCATAAGTATGAAGCACTTTCAAAGAACCTATTTTTTGCCCCTCTGTTGGCCACCAGTCAAGATTTGAGCAGCCAGAGATGATGAGTGTCTTCAGAGATTTTAGCATACAAATATTACGAGGAAGGTTCTTGAGATTTTTACAATCTTCTAGATTTAGGAGAATGAGGCCTTCTAGCTTCTCAATGGATTCATGAATCTTAACCAAATTTACACAATCTTCAAGAATCAATTCCTCAAGATTGGAAACTCCAGATAAGTCGGGAGTTTTTGTAAGCTCTTTGGAATGACTGAGATCAAGTATTTTCAATGTCTTACAAAACTGCAAAAAGGGAAAAAGGAAAACTATGATTTCTCAGTCCCAAATATTACATAAAATAAAAGAAATTTTGAAAATCGAGTTACCTTAGTTCCTTCCCAAACTCGTTTCAAATTGCTATACTGCAAGTCCAAAGCAACCAAGCTGCCCATAGGAAAATCACTTGGTATAGTTCTTAAAGGAAATCCATGCCAACACAACCATCTTAATTTGTTAGGAAACTTTTTAAAGGGTCCACTGATTTGTACATAGTTGAGCTGGAGTAGTTTTAGATTGTCCATGTCTGAAAACGCATCGATCACATGTTTTGACGCATTTGAATTTCTTGCAGAAGTTTTGTCTGATAAGAATGTTATGTCCGGAGTTTTTCCCGTCCTTGTTGCTTTTTCCACCATCAACACTACATATTGTAGTGGAAGGCTTATCTTCCTCTATCTTATGCATGTCTAGGATCAGACCCTCGATTTTGTGTGTGCCCTGATTAAAATAAGGATGAAAGCGGAAGCCAATTACGAAAATGAAAATGAAAAGACATCAATCATGAAAAAAAAAAAACACACAATAGACGCAAGGGCCCTTGCACATACTTTCGGAAGAAAGGGACTTACAGATTTTTCTCTCAACACCTTAAAGGAATCATTATCATGCCATAATCTGCTACGGCTCCCAAGGTCCTTTGGCGATTCCTGTCGAACAATCTCTCTTCCCATGTCTTGAAGCAATTTGTGCATTTCAAGGTTGTTAAACACATCGACGGTTAGGAGGCACGTATCTTTCAGATTTTGAATGCCAATTGTTGTGTAGAAATCACATTCATCTAAGACGTTAATAGTCCAATCCCTATCCCGACCAACAAAGAAACACGCAATGTGGAGAAACAACTCTTGGTCATGATCATCTTGCAAACAATTGTAGCTTATCATAAGTGTTCTAAGGATTTGACCATCAGGAATTGCTTCCAATTTCTTCAATGCACTTACCCATACGTCTACACTTCGCCCTGATAGAGAAGAACCCAAAACTTGAAGAGCTAAAGGAAGTCCTCTGCAGTAATGTACTACTCTCATAGCATATTCCAAGAAATCGTCAATGGGATGAGCTTGTCCAAACGCATGCAAACTAAAGAGCTCAAGTGAGTCCTCATTGTTGAGAGGACTGACCTGGTGCACCTTATGAACTTCACGAGGATTTAACAACCGTTCGTGCCTAGTTGTTACAATGATTTTACTTCCTGGACTAAACAAGCGTCGCATTCCAAGTACTGCATGTAATTGATCAACTTGATCCACGTCATCAAGAACAAGGAGAAGTCTTTTACAACTTATGGCATCAGCAATTTTAATAATCCCTTCATCAACACAGCTCAGTTTGTGCTCTTTCCCGATATCGGAAAGAAGCTGTTGTTGCAGTTTAACTAAACCATTTGGTTCCTGCGAACGTTGCCTGATATTCGCAAGAAAGCTACTACCATCAAAGTTTTTTCTGTTTAGATTATAGATAGACTTAGCAATGGTTGTCTTTCCTATTCCACCCATCCCACATATAGCGATCATACTAGCATCCATCGCCCCGTCTTGCATCCACAAATTAATTATTCGTACTCGTGGAAGTATTCCAACCAGGAAGGGGCTAATACTCAAATCTCTGTGATTCAATTTATCTCTGATCACATTGACAATTTTCTGGATAAACTTTGCCTCATACCTTCAAATCCCAAGAAAATTGGAAAAGTAGTCACATAAATTATGTCGAACTTTTTATTCATTGTTGGGGAAACGTCATATGAAAAGAGCTTCACCACTACTTCAGCTATTGTATCATTTACAAAATAATCTAAATAGTTCCAAGTCAGTAAGAAAGACCTTGGTTGAATAAAACTAAACATAAAACACACTAGACAAACACAAAACTACCTATGTATGGAGATTCCACAAACTCAAGTTTTACGCGACGGACACTTAACTATTTTCTGCCAAGTGAGTGTAGATGATGCTCATTCATAAGCATATTTACATCAACCTCAAAAAATCTGAGCACATAACTCGAGATGAAGTAACAAAATGATACTTTGAATATAAATGAGCTATGTGACTAATGATGTCTACAAATAAAAATCCATAAGTTTACATTTTTTGAGCATGGTAGTATAGACACCTCATTTTGATAGTTTGTGCTGCTTAGGCCTACTACTATCCACCACCCTATAACGACAATGATTTAACGTGTGTTACTAGAATTTTACCTCAAACTCGAGACATTTCGAATTTCATGCAACGAATGTCTCAAGTAAGTGTTTGTCCTCGTTTTTCATTTTTAACCATATTCAAACTAGGCCCTGAGGTAGATGTGGCTCTTAGTCCATCTGGCTATACTCCTTGACTTTCAAGGAGAATGATTGGGTTTTGACAAGCCAAGGACTGGGCTAGTTGTGGGTAGGGGTGTTCAAGAAAACCGCCCTAACCGCTTCTATTTGGTCTGGTTTCTACAATCCATTAGTGAGTTACGGTCTCAAAGAAATAATAGCCGTAAATTTTGGTTTGATTACTGGTTATCAATTTAAGAACCATAGTTAGAACCAAACCAGACCGGACTGCTTATTTGGCACTCAATCTCAGCCATTGAATCAATTGTTGAGATGATATTCTACTCTCTCCTCTATGTCATTCACATCTATTCTCTCTCTCTCCCTCCCTCCCGCACGAGTCACAACACCCTCCCCTTCCCACTCCAGCACCTCCATGTTCGGCAGACCCCAACTCCGGCCAGCCCCATCTCGGGTGAACCCTGACTCCGGCGAACCCCACCTTCTCTCGACCCCCTCCACTCCCCCACCATTCCCACCCGAAACAAAATCCCAACTACCACATTTGCCGTCAATTCCAAATCTTGTGTTAAAGAATCCGTTGATATGGGTTATGTGAGTGAGGATAATAAGGAGAGGAAAATGGTGTAGTCTGAGTGTGTTAAAGAATCTGTTGATGGGTTGGAACTTGATGTTAGGGTTAAGGAGAAATCCGATGTGGGTTTTGCGGGTAAGGACGATATGGACGTAGAAACAATGTGCTCGGATGGTGGGTTGAAACCAAATGTCGGGGTTAAGAAAGAACCTGATTTGGGTTTTGTGCGTAAGGAGAATATGGATGTCGAAAATGTGGGGTCTGGTTTTGTTAAGAAATCTGGAAACAAAATGTCGTTCAATTAGTTTCACTCCCCTCTCTCTCTCTCTCTCTCTCTGTGCCGTTGGTGGGTTTTGAGGGGCTGCACAGAGTTGGGGTCGGCCAGACATGGATGTGCCGGAATGGGGAGGGAAGGCTGTCGTGAGGGAGGGAGAGATTAGGTGTGCGTGACATAGAGGGTCTCATCCAAAAGGGAGTGCCCTGCCAGTACAAAGAATTTTGCATAGTAGCATTAGGAAGGATAAGGAAAGATTTACGGCATTTTCGGAGGAACGTTGCTGAATTATGTCATCCATTACATCACCAGATGGAAAAGTTATCTGACAACATTAGTAACGCCATGAAGGCATGGCGTTCAAGGAAACGTCAGGTAAGCTCTATTGGTGGCGTTTTTGAAGCGCCAAAAAGACACGCCCACAGCTGCGCCGCCGATGCTTTGAACAAACGCCGAAATAACCTTTGCCAATGCTTATTGGGTATTTGCTGGCGTTTTTTTTGTGTCCCTAAAACTTAAATTTCCTGTAGTGTTTCTTGATGCCTGTGCTTCATGTATATAAGGATAGAGACAAACGAACTAATGGTGATGAGTAGAGGTCAATCATTAAATTAGGCGGGGTGAGGGCCTTTGCAATCGGTACCTTAGCTGTGATCACGTGATCGATCAAGCCTATGCTCATCCATGGGTTACTGTATGGTTCTTGGACCTAATCAGAAAGGCCGGCTCCAAGTTTTATTGGTGCTTGTAGTGCTTGTCAGGAATTGGAGGAGGCCTTTGAATCCCAAGTATTTATTAGCTTTGTATTGTACTTGGCATTTCAAGCTAATACCGCGCAGTTTTTTGTCGGCGACGCACCAGCTTACTCACAGATAGACATCGATATCGTTTTAAACAAGGACATTTCAACAAACATACCCGTCAAATTCATTTTGCAAGACCATCCCAGCCAAATTTGAAACATCTCTGAGTGCTGCCCTCCAATGCTCCAACTTTTTCATCCACTCCTCAGTTCTTTCATTGGTTTCTGTCCCCAACCGCATTTCATGTCTAGTAAATGCCTCAGCAAAACTCCCTGTCTGCTTTCTAACGTCAGATGGATCCACGTCATAGAATATAGGTAAAACTTCGTGCCGAGATGTCTTTTTGTGGTGGAGGATCTTCACAAGCTCCTCAAGGCACCATCTCGAGCAAGCATAAGTTTTTGAGAACACGACTATTGAAATCCTTGACTGTTCAATGGCTTTTTGCAGTTCCGATTCAATATCCTCTCCTCTCACAATTTCATCATCATCTCTAAAAGTGTGGCATCCTGCTTGGACCAAAGCTACATAGAGGTGATCGGTAAAGATCTTGCGGGTGTCTGTACCCCTAAAGCTCAAAAAAACATCATATGCACATCCCGCACCAGCCATTGAACAAATTCTAAGAGATGAATAATCAAGCAACCCGCTTTTTGATAAGCACCATTGGGATCTGCAGAAGCTGTCACTATACTAATGTTAACATATGACAAATATTATAACAAGGTCAACAAAATAAAAATCCAACGTAAAAACCATAATACATTGAGGCAACATGTAGACAGTGTCCATAGTTTTCAATGCTTGAGCCAAAATAGTTCTTTTTCGATTTTTTGGACTAGTTTTTTTTTAACATCGAAAGAACTATGACCCTCAATCCATGCAATCCATGCACGGATCACAAGGATCCCCACCCAATCACTTCAAATTTACCCGTTACGGATGAGCATGGACCGGATTGGTCCAACTTCATAGAAAAATAAGAACCAAACCGTATGTTTTACGGTACAAGAATTTGAGAACAAAACCAACCCATGAAATTTGTGGAACCAAAACCAGCCCAAACCATTAAACATGGACTAATTCTGGCTTGAACCACCACGGTTTCATTGTAGCCAATATAAATTCAAAACTTGCATCCGTTTCGGAACCCCTTGTTCATTTATCAAAAACAAAAAATTTATGAAATTACCTAAAGTGACTAGATCATAAACCGAAATCCATAAAATTTAAATTTCATGATAGGTTTTCATATAAGTATAAAAGGATTCAGCAACACTAACCAATAGTACCAAATTAGGAAGTAATTTCTAATATACCAAATGGAAACAAAAGATCAGAACTCCACACAAAGAGATACTTCATTCTCCATCTCATCTAGCTCAGCCTTCTCCATCTCATCAATCTCACCCTCCTTCTCAGCAATCTCACCCTCCTTCTCAGCAATCTCATCCATCTCCATCACAATATATTCCATCAAATTAAAGCTCTTCCCCCTTTAAAACAGGCAATGCATAATTTCTACTACATTGCTACAAAACATTTTTGCAATTAAAGCAAACAATGTGAAAACTGGTATACCGACTAAGACTATACCGGTTTTCAAGAGCAACAAGACTAGGACAACATTTTCCTTCCGTTCAGGGGAAATCAACAAAAACTGCTAAAATTGTCTGATAAAACTTTGTTCACTTAGTTTATCGTCATTGCTAAATCAACTTTGTACAAAAGCTGGAATTACTCGACTGCAAGGTTGTCAAATCGCGAATCGAATCAATAATCGGATCGACTCTTTTCAAATGGGAATTGAATCAAATCGTGAATCGTAATGATCCGGTTCCAATTCCAAAAGTACATTTGAAAATGTATCCATGCACCTATATAATAAAGATACATTGTGCAATTGAAAATTTTAAGCTTAAATCGATATAAATTTTTGTTTTTTTTTATTAATTGATGATCATATGGTCTAATAGAAACACACCTATACATGCAGAAAAATTAACACTATAGCAAAATGGATATGTGGTTATAGATGTTGAAGCTTCGCTATAGAAAGGAAAGCTTAGAGCATCCAAAGTGGACTAATCAAAAATGGATAATCAAAAGTTGTCATATCATCTTTTGGTTATCCATTTAAGAGGTTGCTAAAATTAACAATGTAGATATCCACAATGACATAGTCAAAATTGAATAATCAAACTTGCCATATCACATTTTCAACATTTAAAAATTGTCACCATAAAAAATTATTTTTTTAAAAAATAGTTTTCAAACTAATAAAAACAGGTTATTAGAAATAGAAAATAATTTTTTAAAAACTTTTATTTTGAAAAAAAACACTTTTTAGAAAAAGTTTTAAAAAATAATTTTTGAAAAACTGTTTTACTGTATTTGCACAAAAAAAAAAAAACACAAAAAGTTCTTTTAAAAATATGTGAGAGAGAGAGAGAGAGAGATGAAAGTGAGACAAGGTTTTTGTGTAATGATGGTGTACTTGATTGAAAAATGTGGGGATCACTAAATTTAGTTATTGACAAAATGTTGCTAGTTTTGATTATTAAATGTTCAAAATTTGATAAGTTGCTAAGAAGTTGTTAAGTTTAGTTATGCCATAGTGAACACTTTTTTTTGAAAAAACATTACTAACTTTAGCAACAATATATATGATTTTGGTTATTCCACTAAGGATGTTCTTAGCCTTAACAAAATAAAAATTTGTAGCCGAATATGTACGAAACGAAACTAGCTTATAAGGCAAAATATGTGGGTTGATTCGAGGCTTTAAGCCTTTCCCCGGTCTATGATTTCAAGGATACACAAATTAAAGAGTTGTGAGATTACACATCCATGTAGATATTATCCTCAAGACTATTCACAACTACTTTGTATAATTACCATCTAACAAATTAAAATTATAATATTTTACATACGATAAGTACATCTATTGACCCCTATAATAATAAAAATTTGAAAATCTAACCAAAATAAAAGCATAACTCATTAATATAAGCTCTCTTAGTTGTAAACATCTTTAGAATGAGTACTATTTTAACGTTTAAGAAGAATGAAGAAAAAAGAATTAACATGCTATGAATCAAAATAAATACCAGCATTAACAAATTTTGCATGGGTATACGGATTTTCCTACATAACAATATTTGATCTTCGATCTATTCTTTCTTTTCTATAAGAAAAATTAATGCAAAACCCCCCAAAGTGGCTCCATATTAGTCGAATGCAACAAGCATTAGTATAAATCTTGATCTACCTTTAGATTCATCTAATTTTTGTGTGAATGATTCATGAATTGTGCGATTAATTCTGACAACTATGGTTTGTCAACATGGTAAGGGCAAACCTACACTTACAACATTGCAGAATTCGATTCTCCCTGGAGACAAACCATAATTTAAGTGGAGAGCCATGGTGGTGGGTTGTTATGTTAGTCTCCCCTGAGATTTGGATTGCGCAGTCGGGTCCAATAAAGACTCGGCTACAGGATTGTTCCTCGGTTAAAAAAAAAAAAAAATCTATGCTCAACTCTGTAGCTTTCCATCGTCATTGCTAAATCAACTTTTCACAAAAGCTAGAAGTACTCGATTGTGTAGCATTCCACCCGGAAGTTTACAACCCATACTTTAATTACTACAATTTCTTTCAGGTTTGAACTTCAAAGATATGTACTATATGTATGGTTAAAAAAATAAACCATTCTTACTCTACTCCGGATTCTCATGTTCTTTTTGCTTCCTTTTACCAAATAAACAGGAAATTTTTTGAAAAGTTCTTTCTGAGTGATACAAACATCAGCTCCCAAATAAACAGGGTAATAGACTATATATAGGGGTGACCTGACTGATTGCTCTAGGCCTTTAGTACATGAGTGATTTTTCAATGTTGAGCGTGTATATCCTACGTGGTATCCGTTCGATGCATCAAAGCCGTCGTCCGATACACTTTTGGATGGCTGAGATTGAAACCCTTTCTCTCCTCTCACCCCAACAATTTCTCTCTTCTTTTTCTCTCTTCAAATCTGAGTCGTTCAAACACGCAATGAACAGCTCAGATGCGCGAGCGGACACCACGTCCAGACATACCGAACAATTTCTATACCGGAGAATTACCGGTACTGGACATCCGCCATAACGAAGACAAGCACTTGGACCGAGTTGAATTTATGATCTACTCCTATGTTTCATGAGCGCGCCGCTTAATTATCTGGATCACTTTAATACTACTTGTGGTTAACATTTGACAAACAAAATCCCAGAATTCAGAACGAACCAAAACCTTCAAAGATTCAATTCAAATTCGTTAAACAGCAGTGAAAAAGTATAAAAAATTGGTCTAAGATCCACTATAGAGAACTTGTAACCTAGTTAGTCTACTTCTGATGTTTGTAACCTATCTAGTCCACTAATATAGTTTAGTAAGGCCTTAAGTCCAGTTCTTTTAAAAAAGAAATTAAACCATTACAAAAATGCCCTCCTATATAAGCTTGTTATTTAGAGAGAAACCCTAGAAAAAATAAATCTGGAGCACAGCGATCCTCCTCTCTCTCTCTCTCTCTCTAAACCTGCAGAGCTTCGAGTGATGGGAGCAGCAACGGAATGGTCCACCAGGATTGTCACCCCCACAACCTCACTGGCAATACTTTTGATCCTTCAAGAGCTCTTGTCAAGAAATCCCAGATCAACCTCTTTCGATGCTCAAGTGTTGGGGTTGGGTTCTTCTCTCTTTTTCCCACCGAAGAAAAGTCATGGACAGCTTGTCACCCAGATTTAGAAGATTGATGGAATTCTTTATTGACAATCCTTAATTTTTTGATTGTGTTATTATGCATTTGAATCTTAGAATCTTTTTCTCTCTCTCCAGGTTTCATCAGCGAATTAAATAGAGGGCTTGAAGCAGAGTGATGGTTAACCAAAGATACTGGATACACCCCAATAAGTCCATGGTTTCCAACTACTTGGATCTAGTGGTGGTTTGTGTATTTTTTTCAACAGATCGAGTGTTTTCTCTCCCGAAGGATTCCTTTTGCTAATCTGTTGCAAGATTCTTGTATAGTCTATGTTATATGTCTCATATCTATCTTTATTTTTTATAACGTACAGAGAACAGATTGAGATATATAAGATTATATGTGCACTTTTGTTAATGTATTACTAAACATAAGGCAAGAACGCAGATTGTGACATATAAGTTTATATGTGCACTTTTTCAACATACAAAGAATGTATTTGGCATGGTACAAAGTTCAGATATACACATATAATAGTATTATATGTGCTTGTGTTGGCAAAAAATACGTTCCAGAGATCAATAGATAACCTCATATGTCTCAAATCTATCTTCGTTTTTGATAAGATTATATGTACACTTTTGTTGATGTAGTACCAAACACAAGACAAGAACGCAGATTGAGATAGATAATGTTTTATGTTAAAGTGTGGCGGGTTCAAGAAAGGAATGGCACAAAACAGGTAAAAAAAAAACAGAAAATTTTTTGTCACACATATAACGTTATATGTTAAAGGGTGGCGGATTCAAGAAGGGAAGAAAGCTCAAAATAAGAATAAAAAAGAAAATAGAAATTTTTGTCACACATATAACGTTATATGTTGAAAGATTCGATGAAAATTTTGATGACGAAACGGTGAAAAAATGAAGCTCGACCCCCTTTGGCCTTATCAACATTCAACTTGGCCTTATCAACATTCAACTTGGGATTCAATGCACGACTGAAAACAAAGATAATGGTGGCATGATATGTGAACATATAATGTTATTTTTTGAGATATATAATATTGTTGGAAAGATATGATGTTATTTTCAGAACATATAATTTTATATGTCATGTTTTGTGAGACTTAGAGCTACAGAAGCTCAGATATAACGTTATTTATTTTGTTTTTTTTGTGAGATTTGAACTACAGAAACTCACATATAATGTTATATATTTTGTTCTATTTTTTTGTGAGATTCAGAGTTGCAGAAGGTCAAATATAATGTTATATTTTTTTTTGCGATATTTAGATATTCAAAAACTCATATATAATGTTATATATATTGTATGGACCAGCATATAACGTTAAAGACTAAAAACAAGAAAAATGAAAAAGATATATTGTATGTTAGGAAATTTTTTTCAATCATATAACGTTAAAAAATCAATACAAGAAAAATAGGAAAAAACAAAAAGAGACATTTGTCATATATATAACGTTAAATGTTAAATGTAGTGGGTTCAATACAAAAAATCGAGAAAAATAAAAAAAATACGTTTTTTTTTTTACAAATATAACGTTATATGTGGCATGATGGCAGCAGCGATGGTGGTGGCGGCGGCGGTGGCAGTGGTTTTGGCGGCGGCGGCTTAATTGCAACAAAAACGAAAAAAATGGAAAAAAATATAGTTTTATGTTAGCCAAACAAGGCCCTTGTTTTTTAGGTTGGGTATTTTTGTCATTAAAATTATTAGTGGACTTAGTAGGTTATGAAACTTAGAAGTGGACTAAAAGGGTTTGGAAAGTGTTACAGTGGACTTATAAAAAATTCTCCCGAAAAAGTACGTACGTACATACATCTATCTATCTATCTATCTTCTATAGATATAAATATGTGTGTGTGTGTATTTGCAGAGAAAAGTATAATTGAGAATTGGATTGGGTCAGAATCATACCATGAAGGGAGAATCTGAAGAATTCCGAGTCTCAAAAGAAGCTTTGATACATAGAAAAAAAAAAACAGGGTTTGGGTTTAACTAAAACGCTTCTTGGTAATTAGCGGGTTTGGATTGGAATCAAAAGAAAACCCGTCCGTTGACTGGGCTGCTATGGGACATCATTTCTCTTGACTGTGCCCAGACATGGATACAGCAAAATTGTACGTATAGAAGGAAAACTAGATAGCTGGTACTGTACAAAAGAGAGTTTCCCGAACCGGGAAAATTATTCAGCAATCCGGGAGCGGGTTCGGCTCCCTCCAGTATGCTCCATTGTGTGGCTGAGATTAAATCAATCTATCCACATTTATATCTATGGCTACACTTTTGCCACATGCCCAGCTTATTTCCCACCCCTCTCTCTTTTGACCCTTTTGGCTCCCTGCTAGTCTGATCCGCCAACAATGAAAATTTTCTCTTTTATTGTTCTCTTTTAGGGCTCTCATTCAAAGGTTTTGAGTCAAAAATTAATTATGACTATTTAGGATAAAATAATTAGAAAATAAGATTTTTGCACCGATTTAAACGGATTGAAAATTAAACCCTTAATTGTTTAAGACCGTTAAGAAATTAAGTAAAAAAATATGGTTAAAAAATTAAGTGTTCCAATTTTTAATACGTTTGGACCGGTGCGAAGATCTTATTTTTTTGACCACATTTTATTATAAAATGTCATAATTAATTTTTGGCTCTAAGACTTTCAATGAAAGCCCTAAGAGAATCATAAAATCAAATGAAGAGCACATATTTAATTATGAGAGGCCTAGAGATAAAAATTAATTATAACCCTTTAACATAAAATGATCGAAAAAATAAGATCTTTGCACCATTCCAAACGTATTGAAAATTAGAACACTTAATTTTTTAACGATATTTTTTTACTTAATTTATTAATGGTCTAAAAAAATTAAGTGTTCTAATTTTCAATCTGTTTGAATCAGTGCAAAGATTTTATTTTTTGATCATTTTATTCTAAAAAATCATAATTAATTTTTGAATCTAAGATTTTCAATGAGAGCCCTGTAAGAATTATAATAGTGTATTTTTGAGGGATGAGACTCGGTGGGGAGCCAAAAGCGTAAAAACAGAGAGAGCTTTTGGGTGGGAAATGAACTGGTCCATGTGGCAAAAGTGTAGCAAAAAATATGATTGTGGATGGAATGATTTAGGGAAATGATATTGGCACTCCAAAAATTGATGCAGGCACTCCAAAAAACAAAGGAAAATGACTTTGAAATTACACTGATTTTGGAGTGCCTGCATCAATTTTTGGAGTGCCAATATCATTTCCCATGATTTAATCTCAGCCACACAATGGAGCACACTGGATTGTATGACACCGGAGGGGAGCCAAACCCTCCGGAAGCATCCCACGTGGTGCTTCAAACCACTCCACAATCACATATTTTTTTAAAATTCACGACTAAGTATATGAACCTCCTATAAATGCATGATTCAAGAATGGTCCGGAGAGCCATGTAGCAGTACTCCCAGATTACTAAATAATTACTTCCGGGAAGTAGAAAAATTGTCAAATAAGTTGATCAGTCAGAGTAATTGCAAGTCACTACCTAGTGTTGATTATTTTGCAATATTTCCCCGTATATTTACGATATACTATGTGTTGGATTTACAGAGGGACGTTTACGAGATATCCAAGATGGATATTTTGTAAATGTTCCTATCAATATCCGATTAAATCAAATTTTTACAAACTACAAACAAAATGAAAAGCTTCAATCATTTTTGTGAGACCGAAATGATTTCCAAATAGATATGCGCGGATACAGATGGGGATTTGTACCCATAGCAGCATAGTTCTAATGACTTCATAATAAACTGATAAGGATCCTGCTTTTATTTGGAACTATTGATTTGATGTTTTACAGAAATGCTACACTTACAACATTTTTCTACAACATGTTTACAACATAGTGATGTGAGCCCAGCCAAAAAAAAAAAAAGAACATGGTGACCCACTCACATCACTATGTTGTAAACATGTTGTAGAAAAATGTTGTAAGTGTAGCATTTCTCGATGTTTTATATGCATTGTGCGAAGGTCTCTGTGAAGGGAAAATTACTGAAAGAAGGCTACCACATTAATGGTCTCCAGTTTCAAAATTAACCAAAGCATTACATTCCCCATAATTTATTAATGACAAATACATGGTACCATAGCTTATCCAGACCATTTTGCCCTTATTTTGAGGAGCAAGTCCAACAAAAAAAAGAGGAAGCAAATACATGAAAATCCTCACACCATTGATTGTCGAAAAAGTTTGTTTCAATCCGAACCATTGATTGTTGAGAAACAGTCCAGATCTCATGAAAATCCTCATACCATCCTCATAAGAAAAATCCTCATAGAGGATCCCGATCGGAACTTATGAGAGTAAGTCCATCTGATACAATGACTAAGATTGAAAATGAATACCCAAGGTGGGCCCATAAAATAATTACTCTTTGAGAGATGTGTCTTTATTTTGAGGAGTAAGAGCGTCTCCACTTCTTACTTAAATCTTGACTTAAAATTAAATTTAAGTAAAAATCACCAAAAATCCTCCACTCCTTACCAAAACCTATACCAAATTTGAGTTTTACTCAATTCTTTTAAATTTGATGTGAACCAAAGCTTTTACCCAAATTTTCAAGGCTAGATTTTGGTGGTGGGGAGAGAGAGAGAGATAGAGAGAGGTGGACAGAGAGCGGGGGGGTGGACAGAGAGAGAGAGAGAGAGACTTGTTATCGTTGCCGAAGCTGGAGCGAGGTTAGCTTGATTTAAGGTTTAAGATTTTAGGGTAGTTCTTTTTGATCGATCAGTTATTACAAAGAGAGAGAGAGAGATTTTGGGGTCAATAGTAGTGTGGTGAATGGATTGGATTTAAGTAAAATATGGGTTCATGACTAGAATACTCCATACCAAATCAAACTTTTACTCAAATTAATTTGAGTAAGGGGTGGAGATGCTCTAAGTCCAACAAAAATAGATAGCAAGTCCATATTAACAAAGACCAAGTTCGAAAATGAATACCCAAAGTGGGTCCACTAGAACAATTACTCATTGAGAGATATGGTCTTTTGTGGTGCAAGTCCAACAAAAAACTGAGAGTAAAGTACATGAAATTATGAGAACAAGTCCTCTAATAAAAGACCAAGTCCAAAAGGTGGATAGGGAAAATTACTGGTCAGTGGAGGACGAAGCCATTATTCACCACTTTCATGGTCTACAATTCTGAACCACCAATACATGGTACCATATGTTTTAATCACCAATACATGGTAACCATAACATGGGTGAAACAGTTTGGACAATTTTGCCCCTGAATATAATACGGCACCATTAGATAAAAAGCCCCAAAACCCTTTCCCTTCTCATTCTCTCTCTTAAAACACGA
The DNA here is from genome assembly GCA_019656275.1 of Rhododendron kiyosumense. NCBI lineage: Eukaryota > Viridiplantae > Streptophyta > Magnoliopsida > Ericales > Ericaceae > Rhododendron > Rhododendron kiyosumense. The sequence goes on from BPLS01000128.1 coordinate 831,709, forward strand.
TATAGACCCAAACCAATTCTATACAGACCAAGTCTCTCTCTCTCTAAGCTTTGGTCTCCATTGCTCTCGGCTTTGATCCAGAAGAATCGAAGACGTGTGCGAAGAATTGCTTCGAATCTTCCCGATGTAGAAGAATATTACCCCAAGCGTAGGGTTTGAATGTCGATCGAAGCAAAATAATCCGGAGAAGTCCAGGATCGTACCCAAGGGAATTAGTTTATGGCTTAGCTCAGATTAGTGGATGCAAGTAAGGATTTCGACTTTTAGCCAGTCAACTTGGTTTTACTTTGAAAATGGTGGAAATAAAAGGGCTAAATTAAGAACGAATTAACTAAGAAAATGATAGGTTAGGCCTAGGAATCATGATAAGCCCTCAATAATGTAAATAATTGGGCTTATCAATCCCTATTTTGTCACTCTCGCATGCTTAACTTGCTTTATTTAGATGATATTGCACGGAGGTCGTGTTTTTGTGAGTTTCAGGTAAAAAGGTGGAAATAAGGCGTTTTGAACGCTAAGGAAAACAACCCGGAATCATCCAAGTAGCTAAGGTCATGTGGCACCCCGCCACCGAGTCTCAAGGAGCATATAAAGAAGTGTCGAAGAGTGTTCGGGACGTCAAAGTGGCTGTTGGAAACAAGAAAACAATTTGGAGGTTTCTGCCAGCAATGTACCTGTACATCGCGGACAGATTTGGTCCAAAATGCTGAGAAACAAGCAATGTACCAATATTGATGTTTCATGATACCGGTACATCTTTAAAAAAATCTGCTTTTTGAGCCCGACTCTTGTAACTTTCTAGGGGCATTTAGGACATTTATAACTCATTTTTTTGGGGCTATAAATACCCCCAGACCTGATTTCATTAGGTATCTTCTACTCTTTCACTTTCTCTCTCTACCTCCATTAATGGAGCTCCCACCTCTCTCTTCATTTATGCTTTGAACAAGGTTTTGAGCACGATCCGTTTACTTCCGAAGCTTTTGGTCTTCATTAAAGTTGTAAGAAATCTCATTCTCTTTGAGGATCTTGTCTTTATTTTGAATTTAATCAATGTTTAGTTTTCTCCTTATTTTTACCCTTGCTCATTTCATGTCTTCTTTCGATATGTGTGAGTAGTGTAGTAAGGCTAGGTTGTGGGATGGTCAACATCCCGTAACCAAGGGTATTTCTTGTTCTTCTCTATTAAATCTTCGTTTTTCTAGCTTAAGCATGTGCTAGGGTCAATTTTATGTATCAAAACTTTGAGGTGTTAATCTCTTTGATCAAATGTAGGCAAGGGTTAAGCTTCTTGCCACCTTTGATGCTTGGAGCTATGTCCCTCCTTGTGTTTGTCTAAATGTACCAAAAGAACTCTAGACATGTTTAACACTTTTGTTAAAAAAGAGAAGAATCAAGCGAATCCTTGCGTTATGGGTGTTGATTATCCCTAAATCTAGCCTTTAGTTTAATCTCCAGTTAAAAAGCCGTAGTTAGGTTAAGTAGCCATTTACTAAATCTCTCAGTTGGCCGTCTCAACGCCGAATTTGGTTGGCGGTCCTAACGCCAAAACTCTCCGCAAGCTAATCTCTGAAACAAGTTATGGATGCGCTTCCTGTGGATTCGACCCCGGACTTCCGGGTATTATTATGCTTTCAACCGACCTAGCCCTACGCTTGGGGCATTCTTATTGTGTCACTTTAAGGTCGCAAGCAAATCACAAGCACTCATGACTTGGGTTAAATCACATTTTCCACCAATTCACGCAGTTTAAAATACACAATTGTAGGTACCTAAACCGGGAAATAGATATTCGATTATCAAGCTAGCTCTAGAACTCATTTGGTAAACACCTCGAGCGACAGAGCTCTAAGCATCATGTGTGGTAGGTAGGCTATGCTCCTACCTACACATGATCAAAGAGGTTAACACCTCGGTAATTCACCAAATGAATCCGAACCCCACATTAATTTTCAAATCTAGAAATTAAAGCCTTATTGGTGAAAAACGCAATTTTCGCCCAAGCCACGGGATGCTAATCATCTCATGACCCAACCCTTGAAACTACTCACACATATCTAGGAAGATAAGAGCAAGCAAAAATTGACTAAGCATAATTGGAGTGCAACACTAGAAGAAGAATTAATTAAACTATAGATCGAGATAGTGGCTACAACTTTTATAAAGCACAAATTACCAAAACTACACTAAATAATGCAGAAAATTAACTATTGAAAGTTGGAAATTGAAGAACAAACAAGAACAATACCAAAAAGTGAATGCAATCTACTCTAGATCTAGAAATGTACTAAAAACGTCCTATTCTACTTGTTTGTGGATCTAATTACATCACTCTTTTATTCCACGCTTGGAATATTCCCTGGATATGCTCTGAAATTCCACGCTATGGCCCTCGGCATCGCTGGCAACAGGCATAGGCTGGGCCACTAAGGGGCTCGGCATCGATGTCAAGCCACAAGTTCCATCGCTGCCGAGCTTGATAAGGTCTTGCTCGCTAAGAGGCTCGGCATCGATGTCAAGTGATATAGTCCATCGATGCCGAGATTGATAAGGGACTGGAGCGCAAATGGCCTCGGCATCGATGTCATCTCTGGCATCCCATCGATGCCGACTGCAAGAAGGGCCTTGCTCCTGCTTTGGCTGCTGTCCTGCTCGAGTGGTGCTTGATCTTGCCTTGGCCATTCTGCTTCTGACTTGGCGTTGCCTTGGCTAGGTAGTTTTTGCCTTGGCATTGCCTTGGCCATCGGGTCATTCTCAGGCCATGACACGTTTTAGGCCTTTAAAGCTCCATATTAGGCGATTCACCTATAAAACAGCATCAACACATTCTACGAGCAAAAATCATTAAAAATAACTAATTAGCACTTAAATTAATACTAAACCTAGATACTAACGCACCCTACATTGCATTCTCGGGTGCTCATCAAGAATCAAAGACGTGTCCGTACTTCCTCTGGCCATTGATTCTGTCCCAATCCATTTCAATCACGTTGAATCCGTTTGACATGTAAGTTTTTTTTTGGGTTAGGGTTTGCAATTTATGGGTTTTGGTTGCAATGTTAGGGTTTTGGTCTCCAATAATTTGTTAGTAGTTGCAATGTTAGTAGTTGTTAGTCTTGGCCATGAGTAACTTTCATCATCAATTGCATATCAATTTTCTCTCGCTAGTTGCTACACACTGTTGGTTGAGAAAACCTTAACCGAGGACAATATGAGCTAGAGGCCCCCAGTTGAGGCCTGGTATTCTCCAATATGCCAAGGAAAACACCTGAAATTGGAAACAAGATTGCGTATGTTTCGAGGAAAAAAATACAGTGTCTAAAGTTGGAAACTTGTAAGCTTCCTGTTTGTTTATTTAGAAAAGCCAATGCATACAACATACTGGTTTAGCATAGGACAACAATGCCGAAATCATTGCCAATTTTTTCTTTCAAGCTTCCAAGTCATACAATCCACATTCATGTTAAGTCTACAAACTAGAACCTTTCACAAAGTAAACATAGGGTCATGTTTGTTTGCCCGGATTTGAGTACCAATTTGGACTATGAATCTAAGGGGACCACATATCCTATCTCTGGTTGAAACTTTTGCGTTCATGAGCAAGTATCCACTGGATATGAAATTTGAGAAAAATAGGGGACATATCATACCTTGGGAGAGATAGTAATGAGGAAATCTCTGATTCACTGAATCAGTATTAGCCCAATAGGATTACTTGTCCTAAGAGGCTATATACCCCTTCATTATGAGTCCAGTTAAATAAACAGGCCCATAAGGTATAAACCGTATAATGGTAGTGAAAAGCAGATAACAAGTACCAACCCCTCTAAGATGCATTCTTTTTTTTTTTCACGAAGATGCATTCAATGATGCTAAAGATGCAGCTGAAAACTTCTGAACCATAATCTTTAAGAGCATCCAATGGATTATAGCTTCTTTGCAAGAGAACGCAAAACAAACATCCACTATGAAAAATTAGTTTTGACGGGTTTAAAATTATTTTCAAGGCTTCAGAATTTGTGCACCACATAGCATAAAAGATATATAAACAAGACAACACCTTAAGTTAAGATAAAGCTCCAATGAGTCTACAATATTAAAAAATAAAAACTATTCTAAAAAAGATAAACCCTTTTAAGTTTTTCACTGATCTAGTGAAATAAAATAACTGTAAAACTACTTGGACCCTCTAAATGAGTAGCATCCACAGTACATCTATTTTGCTTCTCCCAACAATCATCCATACCACACCAACTGTTACAAATTGTGGAGTCTCGTGCTACCATTCACATCAAAAGTTGGAATTTTTTTTCATATGATTGAACGTTATATTATTGCAGCATAGGAAAAATCAGTGCATCACTCAAGAGCTCCATTATATGGTCTTGGAGCAACTGTTGCTTGTGTGCAAATTCTTTGTTTCTTTTCTGTTTGATGCATATTATTAGCAACTGTTAGTGAAATATAATTTAAATTTTGCCAAATGAAGGGCGAGTAGAGGACAAAAGCGACCCTGGACTGAAGAAGTGAGTAAGGCATCCAAGAGACGTACAATGACCAATCCCATTTTCAAGTATGTATTTGTCAGTCCAATGTTGTTTATTGGTTATGGATACATGTATTGAATTCCGACAACAATTTTATGTTCACATTAAGTAATGCAATTTTAACTTTTACAAATGTAGGAAAGACTTCATAAAAGGTGTAAAAGAGACAGAGACTACTACTAAACACATTCTAAAAACGGTGAGATGCTATTGTAATAAGAAGTAATACTTACTCGATGTTGTGTTACTAATTTTTGTCTCGATTATGCAGCTTACGAAAAGAGTTGGTAAGAGGTGGAAGGAAATGGCTGAGGCAGACAAAGCACCATACATTCACCTTGCCAATGAAGCAAAGGCCAACAAACCCAAAAAGAAAAGGAAGCCTGCATTGGTATGAATTTGTGCATGGAGTATTTGTTAGTTAATGTATATTTTTTGAAGTAATATGCATGTCAAAGTCATGCTCTTATCCGACATTTCGTTGAAGTTCAAATGTTTGTGACAAAAATTGATAATCATTGCATTGTATAGCCCATATTTTGGAGTAGGTGTTCGCTGAAGAAATTGAGGGAATTAAATAAGAAATTAAGCGATAATCAAAGAAAAGCTATTGAAGGACTTGGTTTTGGGTCGCTTCTAAATGTCCAATGCAATATGTTGCCCCGGGTCTTCATATGGAAGTTGATTGAACACTTCAACCCGAAGACGAGGACATTGGAATTTGAGAGGTTGAGGGCGTATGAAATCACTACTGTTGATGTGGCACGAGCCCTAGGTCTCAAACTTGGAAGTGTACTAATTCCCACAAAGTGTGAAGATGAGCATGTCAAGCACATCCAATCACTAATTTTATAGAAAGGGAAAAGGCTGACCAGATGATTGACTGTGAAGATGATGGATGCAGTGTTTGAGAATAAGACATCTGGGAAAAAGTTTAAAACTGTTTAAGTTCTTTTTGTCTTATGTTGCTTCCTCTATCCTACGATAAAGGATGAAGCAGGCCCAAAATTATTCTCGTGTGTTATGGATCTGCATGCAATTCCAAATTATGCATGACCGCAGTTTGTTCTTAACTGGTTGGTTCATCAAATTATAATGTTCAAGAACAGAGGTGCGAAGGCCAAAAAAAAAGTAGGGAAGATTGACGCCCCGAGCGTTGGTGGTTGTGTTCTACTCCTCATGGTAATGTGCATTGTATTTACTTTGTTACCCTCACAGTTACAAAATGTCTGAATGCTGCGAAATACATATGTTAATGTTTTTTTGATTTTTTTTGCAGCTTTTATATTTTGATAAAGAGCAGATGGGTATGACTATTGGTGAAAAGGGTGGTCCATTGATTGAGTACTGGACGCAAAAGCGTTTACAAGAACGCATTAAGAAGGAGGAGAATTTGGAGCTTTTGGACCCCACTTTAAGTCAATTTTCGCAGCCTCGCCTTCACCATCCGGTCAATGAATAGTTATTTACTTATGTTGATGGTACAAGCTATTTCATTCAACTAAATCTTATATCTTATATCTCTCTCCTCCGCAGATCTATATTGAAGGTTTTTTGTTGGCGAAGAGAATGTTTATTCAACAGGTGGAACAGATTAAGAAAACGAACGACGTCCTCATGGAAGCTCTGGAAAATAAACCAAGTGGACGTGATGAATCTACAAGCGATGTTCAAAATAAACCAAGTGGAGAGCAAAGTAAGAGTGACGAAAGTGATGGGGGAAGTGAGACTGACGAAAGTAACGGGGGAAGTGAGACTGACGAAAGTGACGGGGGTGAAGAAGGTGACCTAAGTGACGAGGGTGAAGAAAGTAAAGGAAATGAGGGTGGTGAAGAAACAAAATGTGCAGAAAAAGATTTCGAACCCAAGGGTGTGGAACCTATGTCTCCTTTCCCAGAAATTGCCAATTAAGGAGATATGCCAATATACACGCCGGAGCATATGACCATCCATGACACTGCGCAAACGGGTATATATGGTCATGTAGATGAGAGGCATGTGGATAAAAAGAACAAGGGGAAGAAGAACTAGGTCAACAAAAGAAAGGGGAGGTGGACAAAGAAAAAGATAATAAGCAAACAGATGAATAAGTCGGTGTTGAAGGTGAAAAAACTGTTGCTCTCAGTACGCCATCAAGAGACGGCCTAAGAGAGTGTTGAAATGCAGTCAATTTAGAAAGACACCCTATGTTGCTCATCCAGAGGTCAAAGAATCGAAGTACACCAATGAAGAAAATTCTGTTTGCTCGTATCTTACGAAACGACCACCGAAATCCTATATTTGAGTCACTACTAAGTCTTACATTGTAACTAAACCCAAATTTAATGTAATAGATAATCTTCCTCGACAAAACAAACTTAGGTTAATGCAATAGAGAATCTTCCTCCAAAAAGCAGGCTTACATTATCATTCATTTCTTTAATTCATTCTCTGTTTTATACAAGATTTAATTAATTAATGTCGTGTATTTTGAGACTTGCAGGGTGTCTGTTTTTAGAAATGAAGGCATTGAGTGGATCCTTGGGCGAGAGCAGCTACAAGATGTGTTCAAACCACAGGGTCATATGTTGTCAATGGTAAGTTAAAGTACATTTGAGCATGCACAAAGTTTGACCAAGTTTTATTGCACATTTAGGTTTCATTTCATATATCCATGTGAGTTTAAAAAACTAACTGCTTTATTTATATAAGGTGATGAAAATGATGACAAATTAGTTGATGACGGTGGAAAAATCAGCCACCCCTCGCGAGAAAAATCAAATGCCCCAACCAAAATGGCACATATTCTACTGCCTTTTTATGGTATTTTCAAACATGCTCGTACTTAGAATCTCATTACTTATTCATTGAAGTTAGTTGAGTGGCCTTTAATATTATGCTTCCCTCATATTTTAGGAGAATTTGCAAAAATATGAAACAATTACAAACTATGCTGTGTTGGATGACGAAGTAGATCCGCAAATTTTGGGATATGATGTGGCAATGTGTAGTATGATAAGTTTTATGTTATGTATAATTGTGATTACATTGTAATGTATTTATTTATGATTGGGGCCCCCGTTTGATTTCTAAAAAATGGTGCATGCAGCTGTTTCTCCCGATTTTGTTGAAATCACCTAAATATTGGTATGTTATTGCGATTAATCAAGTTGACAAGTATTTTGAAGTCTTTGACTCGTTGTTCGTAGATTATCAAGAAAAGATAACAGCTAATGCTCATGCGGTAACCCTTTTTGGGCAAAAATAGGGCACGTCAAAATATCAAACCGACTTTACGTTATATTGAAGAAGACCATTATGTTTTTTCAAACAAACTTGATGATATTGAATGGGAGATGGCATTTTTCAATATATAACATAAAGTGATATATGCAATCAAAATCTGTTCGGCTACACATTTCCGTGCGAAAATATGCAAAAATGTGTTTGGGTCCCAGCAAGTTATATGACTAAAATACAACAATCTCTTCGTCATCTTAGGTACCTAAGGCACAACCATTATAATATGACAAAATTCCAATCCATTACATTCAACATAATCCAAAGTCAGAGGCAACAACAGTTCCATACATTAGATTAAAATACAAAGTACCACTTAGATTACACTCCAAAAAAACCCTAAAGGTTTAACCAAAGTAGTTAAAGCTTCTATTAAATTTCCAACGCTCACCCAGGCAATGGAGACTTGCACGTGCTTCGATTGTGTCCAAGCTCATGGCAAAGCCCACAAAAAACAGTTTGCTTTTTTTGGAATTGTGACTCAATCCTCTTTTTCTTTGGCCTTCTAGCCGGTCGCTTTGTAGCAGGAGGTCGAAGCGCTTCCATGGCTATGGAAGAAGAGATGGCTATGTTAAGATCTTCACAACCGTACTGGATTTCAGCAACTTGTGGTACCATGTCAGTCGAAGAAGGCATGTCATGCAAAGGAACGGGAGACATTACGGTCGCGTAAATAATAATTTGTGCCTTCACCCTATAGAAATGATCCACAAGGTTATATATATTATACGAGGAACCTTGTATTGCGCGCACCGCGTGCTTGCAAAGGATGCCTTTCATCAGCCAACGCAAACAACTGCAGTGAAAAGGATGGAGCTTGATTGCTTGAGATTTTCAGTCGAATGCAGACACGATGAACTTTGTGGAAGAATTGGGTCGACAACTGAAACCCTGAGACTTTTCCTAAGATTCCTTTATCATTTTATCAATATTACGACCAACCGGCAAGGGATGCCATTTACCCGCCTCCATCTTATGCCTATATAACATGTCAGTGGTCATGGTGACATGCCCCTTCATGAATTGGATGATGTCCAAGTCTCTCAATTTCAATATCCAATTGTTGAAGCTTTCGGCAATGTTGGTGTACACACTACGCCAAATTAAGCTTTTGCCGGCATTTCATAAATGCCGGTAAAGATGAAATTAATGCCGGTAATAGTATTCGCGGCATTTGTTGACGAAAATAAAAAATGCCCCTCAAACAAGTGTCGGTAATATAAAAACGGCATTTGTATAAATGCCGGAAATAAAACCGGCGTTTGTTACTAGTTTTCCCGGCATTTGTAAAGTGCCGAAAAAAGAATTGCCGAATATACATTTATTACCGGCGGGTGGTGCAAATGCCGGAAAAAATAGTATTACCAGCATTTTTCAAATGCCGTTTTTTATACCTACCTTTTCCGGCATTTTTCAAATGCCCTTTTTATATACTTTTTCCGGCACTTATAAAATGCCGTATTTTTTGTAGCTTTTCCCGGCATTTTCCAAATGCCAT
>BPLS01000128.1:851032-874153 GCA_019656275.1 Rhododendron kiyosumense
GTCCACATTCGCTCTATCAATGAATTTTTATGCTAAATAAGAACAACCAGAAATAAAATTGGAAATTATAGCTTCTTAACCCATCTTCAACTTCGACACAACGAGTGTCTTTTCTGTGTGTGTGTGTGAGAGAGAGAGTGAAAGAGATACCACAGTGAGAGATTGAATGAGAGAGGAGTCGCCGTCGCCTGGTGTGAGGAGTCGAAAGAGACCAAGTGAGAGTGGAGTCGCCGTCGCCTGGTGTGTGAAACGAATGGGAGATTGGCGGATGAATGAATTGTAGGGCTTATAAGTGATATATAAATAAGGGTAAAATAGACATTTCAAGTGGGCACACTATGTATTTGTCAATAATTTTCCTTCTGTCATACGAGTGGTAGTTTCAAGATTGCAGACCATGATTTTGGAATAAATCCGAGTCAACACCTTTGACCCGTCATTTTCCCAAAGTGGGCCCATGGAATGATTCTTATTTGAGAGATGTGCAAATCTTTTAAGGTGCAAGACCAACAAAAGCAAAGAGAAAGTATATGAAGTCATGAGAACAAGTCCGTTTAAAACAATAGTCGGCCTTTTACCTATGGGTCTAGAAAACCAGGAAATAATTCTCATTAAAGAATGACGCAAATTTAATTTACCACTAACTCCACCTGAAGTGTCATATGACTTTCATCATCACGCTACTGCATAACCACTACTACCACCACCACAACTCTCCACCCCATGCAACATTTTCACTTCACCATCACCAAAATCACTTCACCGCCACCACCGCTACCAAGCGTGTTGAAAATATTCTCAATTGTTTGGACCCCGTTCACACTAGTGATTAATTTATGCATCACAACTTTTTAGTTCTGTCCTTATTCAATTTTTTTCCAGGTTTGTTAGTTTTCCGCCACACTTTTATATGATATGGATTCGTCTCAACGAGAGAAATCGAAAAAGTAAAAATTATGACTTTTACACAAGTATTTTGGGAAATATCCAAGAAAAAGTCTAAAAACTGACTTTTTGAGCTTTTCTTTGGATATTTCCTAACATGCTTGTGTAAAAGTCATAATTTTTTACTTTTTCGATTCCTTTAATATCACATAAAGTTTGGAGTAAAACTAACAAAAGCAACAAATATTTGAATAATGACAAAACTAAAAAATTATGCTGCATAATTAATCACTAACATGAACATATATAGAAAATTCATCCAACAACTTCTTTTTGCTATGATGACCAAACTTATTTTTGCTAAGAAACATATTCATAGAACTTATGTCTGTTACCCCTCTTTTGGGCAAGAAACATATTGTCACATCCTAAAGCGTCGTACAATTGGAATTTATATATTTCGTAACAAAAAGGGTTTTTATTTGTAGGTCTAGAAGAAAATAGAAATGTGCTGTTAAGTATTTCTGGAATATTTTTTCAAAATTGTCCCTATAAAAGCAAAAATTCTATTGACAGACTTTTCATACACATATCATGCATAGATCATTATGTGGGGCCCACACAAATGATCCGAGCCGCTCATTAAGTGTAAAATATTTTTTCAAGGGTCCTCGCAAAAATTCAGCTCAATCTGATACATATAGGCTCTCGATCCAATCATTTAACTTTTCATTATCCTGAAATCTGAATGAAAAGTTAGATGATTGGATTGAGCCTCTATATATATCGGATTGAGTTGATTTTTCGCGTAGACACTCGAAAAAATGTTTTACATTTCATGAACAGCTCGAATTATTTGTGTGGGACCCATAGTGGGCCCCACATGAAAATTTGTTTACAGAAATCTGTGTGGATAGCACAGCTCCTATAAAAATGACTAAACCACTAAAATGTGCCTAAACCTAAATCCTAGGGTACCCTTTAAAAGTGCCTAAAACCCTAAACCCTATAAAAATGCCTAAACCTAAACCCTAGGATACTCTATGAAAATGCCTAAACCTAAACCCTATGAAAGTGCCTAAAACCCTAAGCCCATTGAAAGTGTCTAAACCACTAAAATCCTATAATAAGAAAGTGCACCCTAAAATACTATGAAAGTGCCTAAATCATAGGGTATCCTATCCTAGCCCTAGGGTAGAGCTAGGGTAGGATACCCTAGCCCTATACTCTACTCTACACTAGGGTACCCTACCCTATAATAGGAAAAAATAATAAAGTATGAAATTATATTTGTTGAAGGGTAAAAGGATAATCTTCATAATGTGATCGTCCTTAGAAATAAATAAAAACTGATTTCATTCTTAATGGGAATTAACATGCACTTTTCTATCCTTAAACGTAATTCTTGTTTCCAGGAATGAATATTCAAAATGGAGATCGTTTGTTTCAGGTGGCGTAGCAGTCATCAATCTCAACTTAGGGGGTGTTTCCAGCAGTGAAAATTTTGTAGATTTTTATTTGTGGTTGAGAAGTTGTTTAGTATTTCCGATAGTGAATACATTAAAAAATGTCAAGTTATTTCCGTAGTGAATAAGTTTTTAATGGGTTTGTGAATAGAATAACTATAGCAAAAAATGTTTTTGTTGACAACTTTTTTATTAGTGGAAACGAGATGGCAAAATACTAAAACTTATTTGTCAGCAGAAACGAGATAATAAAATGCGTTAAATTTTTAGTATTTTTTTGTTAGTGGAAACACCCCCTTAGAGTCAGCATATAATGCAAAATCTTTTTCTATCAGAAAAAAATGTTTCAATCCAGTGGTCTGATCAACTCATTTCCTGCACAACATGTGCAACATATACATATAGTAGGAATCTCTCTCTCAATCCTTTGCTATGTAACAGAATTTCAGACATCCTTTGTTTTCCTAGATGTCCAACTAAAAACACAAGAGCTAAACATAGCACAAACCTGAGACATGCATCACAAGCTCATCTCATCCCCGTATGAGACATGGTCGTGATCTGTCGATAGTTGTCATCTACTGTGCGAAACAATAGTAGTACTGCAATATGCGTATACATTAGCAGATGTATGTCTTGATTCTAACATGAAATAAACTTCATTTGATTTTATTGCCATGCCAATCTTTTTCTCGAGTAAAAAGGAGTACAACTTATACAGGAGTTACATGTCCCAAAAAGCTCCAAAGCATTTACAAAAATGTTGTGAAACCACCGAAGCTCTCCACCTCAAGGCAAGAGGACAACGGTCTGTCATACACAATGGTAGATCTGAGTATTCAATCACACTCCCCTGAATAACATATAAAGAAATCCGCATAAGCTACGAGCTTATTGAATAATGCAATATCAAGGCTAAATTAAGCTGTTATCGATACTATAATTTGAGTATCTCAAGAACTTGTGTCTGGTCCGGACCATAAACACATACTAAAAGCTGATTCATGAGCTGTACAAGTCATATCAACTCCTTATGAGTTATGACTTGTAGTTACAATGGTTCACAGCGTGTTTCATTGACTTTGACATTACCGAAAAGGCGAAAAGGTAAAATTCAGCAAAACAGAATGATGAGAACTACTATGGTTAAAAACTGTCCCAGTATCTACAAGGTTCAGAGTCATAAGAAGGAGAAGATAAACCAAGAGTATTCTCAAAATTAGGGATTTCTCCAATCATATATGAATGCACAAATAGGCCTCAAACATCATGTCCAAAGGTTTTGACAGCCCGGATGTGTCCCACAAAAGTTCTAAGCATCCCAAGAGTGTCACAGTGTGTTCCAAGCGTGTTCTAGAGTGAACTGACAAATATTGAGAAAATACGACACTTTTGATTTGAGTGTCAGACGTATCCGGAGAGTGGTAGAGTCTGACACCTGTACATGACCTCTGGCGCAGTGTCCATGTTTCATATATAGTAAGAATAGAAGTATGAACATGCAATACGCGGATCAAAAAAAAAATGCAAAACAGTAGTAACAAAGTGAATTTTTTTTTACGGCACCTCCTCATGCGTCAATACGACCCAAACATTGAGCCAGAGTTCACCTTATTCTGTACCCTGTACATATCCCCAATACGCCAAAACAGCAAGAACCTCCTTACAAGAATTCAAAAAGCTTGTCACAGTCGTCTTCTTTTTTGAGTGAGGCAAAACGTTGAGTATTCACTTGATCCGTCAAGGTTGAAAAGCTTCTCTCTGTTCGAAGAACTATTACCTTGTTCTGTCAAATGACTTTAGGACTGAGGTAAAACTTTGGATCTCTGAGAAACCTTGATATCGTCTCTGCTTTGTCAGCAGAAAGGTCTGTATTTTCCAAGATTAATTCCTTGGATGCTTTAGCTATTGCTTCGATTGAACCTATGGCTTGATTAAGCTGAAATGAAAAGGTAAGACGTCAAAGAAGTTAGTCTCCCCTTCTTGAGCCATCATAATGTGAACAGAATATTTCAGAGAACTTTGGTTAAATGAAGTTTCACTGCCTACAGTATATGCTTGCGTTCTGATTCCCACAATATGATTGATTTACCATTTACCAGATGTAGTGGAGGATTTGACATGATGAAACATCTAACGTGTAGACATAGTCAACTTTCTTTCACAAAGTAGAACGATGTAGGACTGATGGATGGATCTAAACTGGTAATTTGCAACTGTCAAACCAAACTAAATTTAGTATCATCATAGATAAACAAAGTAGACCGCAGTTTTCTCTACTTAACCTGAGGTTTCGGCCTGCGGCGATATAGAATAGGCCCTAGTGAATGGTTTACATTTCAGAAATAAACGATTACTAAAGAAAGTCATATTTGTATAATAACATATGGTAAACTTTTAACATCCTTACGAATGTACGAACAATCAATGATAACCCACAACTACACAATACATTACTTATCAAAAAAACTACACTACATTTGTAAATAAAACAGAATCTGCACAATTGGAAAATTTTCCTACTTGCTTTGCATCACAATTCAGAAGTAACCAGAAAACGAAAGAGAGAAAGATTAGAAGGAAGAAAAAATTGAGAAACTCTCTCTCTCTCTCTCTCACACACACACACACTCTCTCTCTCTCTCTCTCTCTCTCTCTCTCTCTCTCTCTCTCTCTCTCTGTATTCCACTTTCTCGGAAAGCAAATCATCATTGACAATAGAAAGGTTGCAAAAAGTACAAAACACAGGGACAAGCCCTCAAACAAAATACAGGCCAGCAGGTGCATGCATAGGCCCAATAGACTGAAGAGAAAAGATTAAAATTTGTGCTAACTACTGACCTACAAACAAAGCAATGAATGGAGACATACCAAAAAATCCAGCTAAGACAACCCAAACCCCAACAGGCTTCACGAAAATTAGACACCATGGTTATTTGTGTTGTAGTATATGATTTTTATCTGGTTGTTGATTTGCCTATCAACTCTCTTGATGGACTTGAGAAACTAGAGTAGTTAATCTTGATAATGATGCTTAATTGCGATCATAGACTAGGTTATGTTTCTTGTTTTAATACTATGCTACTTGCAGGGCAATATTGTTCTATCATGGTTGAGCTTTGATTTGTGTCTCAGAATATTTGAAAAACAAAAGGTTTGCTTTTGGAAGTGCATTAATTTGAGCTTGATGACTGTGCATGTTTCAGCAAACATCTCCTTATGGGTGTCAAGAAAGATCTTTCCACCGTAGACATGGGTTCTACTTTGACTCTCACTTTTGTAAAGTTCGCTTGGCTGTTTTATGCAAAACAGATGTTCTTTTCAAAAAGAAAGAAGAGAAGTTGGGGCCAGAGCGTTTCAGGGAGCGGCCAGAGGAATTTGTTAATCTCCGTTTCAGTTGATAGTAGTCAGATCTACTAGGAGAAATAAGGAAGAAAGTTGGCATATATTATGCATTACAATATTCATAACTAATAAGCATAGTAGCATATGAAGAAGTTCAGCAAACAAATTGTATCCAGTCCAGAACTTAACAAAAGTACCAGAGAATTCCATCTCTGCTGAAATTATTAAGGAATCAGGAGATGCCAAGCATAAATACTAACAAGAAAGAAAAAATAAACCAGAGAGAGAAGTTGATAAGAGTGCAGATATCTTACCGTATTTGCATCATGGTTGTCAATGCCAGGTATGGATGTGACTACACTGAGAAAAGCATTGATCTGTTGCATGGATCCCTCCCTCTTTGCAAGTGAAGGACATATTGTTTAGGTAAGTTTGGATAACAGAAGTTGAGAAAGATAGCACTCTGCCCGCAGATAAGAACCATACAAGACGAATGTCAACTTTTTTTACCTCAGCCTTCATTTTTGATACAGCATCCTGCCGCTTGCATACTGCAACATAGGTTGTCAAGCTAACGGATCAACTTTAAAAGATTTGTTACAGTTACCTTTAAAGTACAGGATATTACCCCCACGAGCATGTGCAATCTTCAAAATCTTCTCAAAACCCATCTCTAAGTCTTGAACAAGCACAAACATTGGCCTACCAAGCACCATTCCATATCTTCAACAAAGCAAAACATTATCCAATTTCTTAAAAATCAGATATAGCCATGTTATGGAGACATCAATATGGCAGTTTACCGAAAATCTCACCTGAAATACGAGCGAACAAAGGAATCATTTTGCTCCTTTGTTCGGAGCGTAACAACCACATAGAGGTTTGCAAACTGCTCCTTCAGTTTCTGAACTCTGTAGTAAACAGACCACATTAAGTTGATCAGAAAACAGAAGGATCAAATAAGAAAATCAGATTACCTGCCAAAGACAGGTGAAGTGTCACTGCAATCCCAGTTTGTCACAAACATGAAAGCTACTGATGCCCCACAGTTGAGAATAAAATCCTACAAATATCAAACTTTATAGTCAAAGGATCAGCCTCTCTATTGCTAAACTTGATTGTGGGAAGGCAATTACAGGGGCAATTGGGACAAAGTTAAGCCGGAAGGAATTTGCATTAAGGAAGGACGAGATGAAGCTGATGAAGGCCGGGTGCTGCTCTTCTTTCCATGCGTTACTCATCATACAAATCCCTACACCACCTGAATAACATGAATCAACACAATCCCTTACAGATAATCAGGTACCGCTTAGAACAAAAGGCAGCTCAGAGTTATCAACTAATTCACATTTGGAATCCACATCATGTTGAATAGTTTACAGCAGTGTTCCAAAAAAAGGAATTAATCGGCGCGGGGCCTGTCCGACTAGATTCGACTAACTGTTATGCGCCGATTATTCGCCGATTACTAATTGATATGGGCCGATCAATTGCCGATTACAAGGCCTTGAAGCTTTAAGGTGGCCAAGCACCTAGCGACTGTTAGAACATTGGTTTATAGGTGAATTGCACATATGTTATTGGGAAGTGTAATAACAATATGTAATGGCCATCAAGTGTTTAGAATAAGCATATATGCTTTCAATGCATCATATTGAACTGATGGAAAATTAAAGCAAACAGTAAAAGTCTATAAAAGGCTGGACTGGATGGTTCTAAGGCCCAAGCCTTAATTTGGCATATACAGGATGATGAAGGGCCTACTCGGGATATTAACTAGACATTGGATGGAACATTTAAGGGTGTGACTTTTCACAAGCCTTGTGACGGTTCATTTAATGATGTTTGACCACATATTCAATGAATTCACAAGCCTTGTGACGGTTCATTTAATGATGTTTGACCACATATTCAATGAATTCAACCATCACTTAAGACTTTCATCCTATCCAGCCATCTAGGGAATTGGAACAGTCTTTGGTATTAAACACATTAGGAGCCTATAAATTGATATAATTCAAGAGTACGAAGGCATGAATGAATATATAAGAAAACCTGCAGTTTTAAGCTTTCAAGATTGTGTGACGCAATCCTTTTTTCCTTTAATGTGATGCTAAAGAGGTCCTAGGTGTGATGCCCAAGGTTATCTACGTGTGAGGCCTAGAATTCTTTATCGCTCTACTCTTCACGTCCACTGTCCACAACATCAAAATAGCCCCTTCTCTTTTTATTTTGTTCATCTTACTCTTCTTTCAATTCTGTCCTACATCAGTTAATTAAAAACCATAACTGCAACTTTCAAATTGCATGATGATTTGGGCTACAGACAAGATAAAATACAATTCATTTCATTCTATTCTGCCAGTTTGAATACCTATTTGCCACTATCAAGTAAGGAAAAAATGCCTTTAGTGGTAAAAAAAAAAAGTACAACATATTCTCTAGGCCGGTCAACCATGGGGCAAAGTTACCAATGGATAGGTTAAGAACAAAGACGTAATGATGCGTCTTAGCGTGTCCAAGGAGTATTCGCTGGCGATACATGCTCCAATACAGACACGGCGCCCAATTAGGCATGTCCTTGTTTCAGAGGAAGAACTGCTATGTTTGTTGTCCATAATCAGAAAACGAATAAAAGGATTAAGTTTTGTTTTCCTAAATTTCAGAGTTGTACTTGTACCAATACTCAACAATAATTACTTGAATAGTACATCATTACATACACACATTTGCACTTATGTCAAATTAAAATACTACTATTTAGTCACAGATTGCTTAAAAGTCCAACATGTATACTACCAGATCAAGTGTTCCGTTAACACATACGACTAACTAGCTAAGAAAAGTAAGAAACTGAAAAAACTTGTTCCTCAGATTCAGAATCATTTTTAAGGAAGTCAAAGCCATCAATCGACTGAACTTCTTAACATTAATATTGAGAAACTCCATGGTTCCAGACTCCAAGACGTGAAAATCTCCCATAATCCTCTTTGTTTCCGTCCTAAAAAGTTAAATATTGAGGGATATCTGGTCTACTCCTCTCAATCTAGCTCCCTTCCATAACTTACGCTTACATTACTTAAGCTTATCATATTTACCACCAAAAATAAAAACCTCAAGCTTATCACAAAATCTAAGCAACAAATGATCGGGGAACCGTTCCAGTCATATGAAATACGATTCAGTACGACCTTTCTGGCATCGAATCAGACCTTCAATTACAGTGAAATAATTGCAACCATAACTTCTACAATTACTAGAGGTCCTTAAATTGGAACGAGTATTCGTAGATTCGGATTGAATCTTCTGAAATTTTGATATATATCAAAATTTAGTGCGTGGCAAAAAACCAGGCGTAGCAATTCAAATAAATCGTTTCGAAAAGCGAAGAAACAAAAAATCGATATGTGATAAAATTTAAGGTCGAAAAAAGGAGTAGAAGAAGATTGAAATTGCCTGAATCCAGAGCATTGGAGCGATTCGACGGCACTGGTTGTCTGCTACTACCTCTCTTGTGCGCCATTTCCATTTCTTATGAGAGAGAGAGAGAGAGAGAGAGAGAGAGAGAGAGAGAGGACGTTTGGACGTTTGGACGTTTTAAAGCCAAATAAATGCGCGCAGTGGACGCTCTTTAAAATTTTCAAATTACACTATACCCCTTAAACTATGACCCGGTGCCAGACTCGGTTTGTGAAGAGAACTGGCACTAGCAGGGTGAAATCAGTTCGGTTCGGTTAGGGGATTCAAGCATAGCAAACAGATTTAAGGTCCCGTTCCAGAACGGATAATAAGTCCTTATTTTTAAAAAAAACAATTTCAAGCTAAAAAATAAAGAGCTTAATGAAATCTAAAAATATGCAATATGGATCTTATTTAAAAGATCTCGATGAGATCTTTAATACGGTGCAAAAAAAATTAAAAAATTATTTTTCAATTAAATTATTTTTGAGTTTGAAAATGTGAAATAAGTACTTATTTTTTAAGAAGGTGTTCTGGAACGGAGCCTTAGAAATGATGAAAATTGAATCCGATCAAAATACTTGGTTGATTATAATCGGTTTGATTTGGTCGGATTTTTTGATTTTTTTTTCGGATTTTCCGAGTTCAGCTTCTAGACTACTATACTAAAATAGTACCAAAACCCTTATCCTTGACTACAACCCCTATCTAAGATTATTAAAATATCAAAAACCGTATCAGTTTAATTAATCCTATATGTACATTTCGGTTCGGTTCGTATTGGATTGATTCGGAAGTTTTTTCATGCATTTGAGACCGAACCGAAAACTCTTAAAAGAATCAAAATCGACCTGGACCAAACCTAAACAAATCGAACCTCGAATTCTACGGTTGATTTTGTCAGTCAATTCAATTTTTTCAGAGGCGTGAATTGTGTGATTTTGGACATTTTCGTTGTGACAGGAGGGAGGAGTTTTTCAATACCGAGCAGGTATTGCCGATGTGGCACCCGCTCGGCGCATCTGAGCCGTCCGATTCACTTTTGGACGGCTCGGCGCATCTGAGGAGTTTATTGGCTTTTCTAGCTTAAAATAGTGTTTCTGAAACTGAATAGAAATAAGTAGTACATGATAAGTTATCATTGATAACAGAGAGATCACATCATCATTCAAGAGAAAAATGACTGATAGTGTTAACATATTATATGAAAACTTCAATGAATTTAGAGAATTTCATTATGTACATGGGGGAGTTGAAGTCCCTGTGGTGCAAGTGCACCTTAACATAAGTACCGTGGTGATTTATCATAATTACAATCCAAATTGTTGATTAATCATAAGCACGGTGGTGATTAATCATTAAATGCTGAGTACATGTTAGATCGGGGGGCGTCCTACGTTCTCAATTCTTGTTTTGCACTCATGCTTTCAAATTCAGTGGCGGCTCCAAAAACTTGTTGTAAAGTCTTTGAGGGTGCTCACATGGAGATTTAGAGGGTGTTCAATGCCATCAGCATCTCTCAAGTATCACATGTAGAGTATAATTTTTTCCAAGGTTTGGGTGTTCATCTGACCATCCTTGGGTCAATGTAGCACCGCTTATGCTCTCAATCTTCATTCTCATAAATCTTAGTAGCTTGAACCGTTTTGGAAAACGCTTTTATGTTTGCAGGAGTGCTCATCTATGCGCATATTCATTATGTGACTTAGGTGGTAGGGCAAAAGAGAGGGACAAGTTTATAAGTAGCAGATGAGGTGGCTTTGGCAGGGCTTTAGTGATGGTTTTTAACAGACTCATGATGGTAAGGGCAGTGGCTATAGAGGGTGCATCACACACGAGAGTCTCAATGGAGTTCTAGTGTAAGCCTTTGGAATACAGGGACTTGAATGTTCACCGGGTTCTAATACTACGGCCTCGTTTCTCTTAAACTTTAAACTTGACTTAAATTTGAAAGTTATCCTTATTTGAATTTTTTTCTCATTTGTTAGTTTTAACTCAAACTTTTGTGAGTTATTGATTTGTCCCAATGAAAAGAATCGGAAAAATAATTTTTTTTTTCTTTTACCTAAGTATTTTGAGAAATAACCACTTTTTAGCAAAAATGATGAATCAATAACCCACAAAAGTTTGGTGTAAAACTAACAAGTGCAAAAAAAATTCAAATAAGAACAACACTCCCAAATTTAAGTTAAGTTCAAGAGAACGGGGCCTACAAATTTCCACCAGTTGCCATTACTATTGGTAAACCGTTTCATACTCACACTTAGAGGTGTCAAACGGGCCGGGTCAGCATGACACAGTTAAATGTGGCACGGCATGGGTATAGGCATGGCCATGCCCTAGCACAGCATGACACGACATGGTCTTAGTAAGCACATGGACGGGCACGGGCACGGTCTTGGCCAGACACGGCACGACACGACACGGTTTTAGTGGGCACGTGGACTGGCATGGGGCACGAACGTGGGCGGGCACGACACGGGCACGGCACAAAAGTTGGCCTGGCACGGCATAGCACGACACGGTGTAGCTGGGCACGGGCACAATCATTTTTTTTACCTTTAAAAAATAATCAATTTTTATTCGGTAAAAAATATTTGTTTTGTTTTTGTTAGTGAATAGACTTTGGACAATTGGTTTGTAAATTTAACATGACAAGATAACAAGTAAAATTAAAAAAACTTATCAAAATATTTATGGTGCAAGAGTAATTTAATACGAAAGAAAATATGCAAGAGTCGTATATCCCTAGATCTAATGAGAAATAAACCAAAAAGGAATTAGCTACACTGGGACTTGAACCCGAGTCCCTAGGTTCTATTATACACCGACAAACCACTATGCCACTAATTAACTTGTGTTACAGATTTAAAAAATTAGTATATAACTATTATACAAAAAGGAGACCATCAAGCAGTAGCCACACAATCGTAACGCAATCACGACGATCGATACTATTCAATGCATTCATTTTATTGTGCTTAGTGTTCTAATTATGGGATCCAATTTTTTCGTGCATCGGATTTTGAAAACTCTTTCATCGGCATGCTAATTCATTGTTTGATTGAATTTTTTTACGTCCGATCAAGTATGTAGTGATAAGCATTTTACTTGATTATTGGCATAAATGATCTAATCCCTCCCACATAAAAGTTAGATAGTTCCGATTTTTTAAAAATAGCTTAGGAGGCCTTCAAGTAAACGGGCCAGCACGGCACGACGCGATTAAAAAAATGGCCAACATGGCACGACACAATTTAAGTAAATGGCCCGGCCCGATTGAAAAATGGCACGATAAGACACGATTAAAAAACGGGCCAGCACTGCACGACACAATTTAAGTAAATGGGCCCCGCCCGGCACGATACGATTGAAAAATGGCACGGCACGGCACGACACTATTTAAGTAAATGGGAACGGCACGACACGAAACGATTGGCTATGGTACGACACGGTACGACACAATTTAAGTAAACAGGCACAGCACGACACGAAGCACGGTTGGCACGGAAGTTGAATGGCACGGCACGCCACGACACGCACGTTTGACACCTCAGCTCACACTTTGCTTACTTTTAATTGTTCAAAGAATTCTCATCACAATTTACTTTTAATTGTTCAAAGAATAGTGTTCTCATGATGAGACCAATGGTGGGAGTTTGCAATGGACGGTGTGAAAAAGGGAAATGCAGAAAAAGAAAGTTCATGGTAGAGGAAAAGGACAAAGGGAAATTACGTAATTTGTTCCAAAATGTGGGGGTATAATACAAACTTATCTTATTTGCTACTTTGTCTTTTAACAAGTCTAACCGTTAAAAAGAAATAAGACTACACTCTTTAGTTTGTCTATTCACTTATTCTTCTTTTGAAAACAAAATATGACTAGCTATAAACTACTCAATATGATTCTAGAGATGTGAATTGCAGAAGTTGGCAATAGCTGCTCTCCAAGGAGCTAGGGAGACTACATAAAAAAGACGAACGAGATGTCTTGGTCCCGTCCATGGCCTCGCAGCTATTGATTGTGATCGTCGAAAGACAAAACATACTATCTCAACAGTATTTTGCTAATCCTCCTATATTCCCCATAAACTGTTCAGCAGGAGGTTTCAGATGAATCGATCTCTTTTTGTCCATATTGTATGTATCTACGGTAAAAACATATGATCCGTACTTCATCCACAAACCAATCGTTGGAATGATTGGTTTGGCTTCCCTTCAAAAAATTACAGTTGCTATGAGGATGCTTGCTTACGGAGTACTGGCAAATAGCATTGACAATTACATAAGGATTGGCGAAAGTACCACAATTGAGAGTCTACAAAGGTCGTCAATGCGGTAGTTTCAGTCTGTTCAGATGAATATTTAAGGTCACCAAATGATGCAGACATGACTAGATTGGTCCCCATAGGCGAGGCCAGTGTAAAATTTTCAAAACGCGAGAGGAGAATATGTGAAAAAGTGATACCTGAGGGAAGGTTAATGTAATTTGCCCTCAACAATAAGCAGCATATGAAGTCATGAACAAAAGGAAAGGAAACAACTACTAATACGGAGTAGTATTTAAGCTAGACACCTTTGCAGCCCAAAAATTACGTTAACCTCGCCTAGCAGAGACTGTCCCCTAATCATGATGACACTGCAATTTACCATCTTGACGGTAAACCAAAATACCAAATTACCCTTAACTTCCTGCAACATCTTACACCACCCGTGGTTATACAACATCATTGTCATCATCACCATAAGGAGTTAGCTGGATATCCAATAGATGAGAGGCACTTGTGCCAGCACTCACAGCAGGAGTGGAGACTAGCCCGCTGGAAGTGGTTTTCCAATTGAACGGAACAAAATGCGCATAAGCTAACCCTACACCCCAGTTATCAGGGGAAAAAAATGAAGGGGAATGAGTTCGTGACAGATATGCTGTTAAGCATCATATAATTGGCGGTCGAAATATGCCCCTTGACATTTATTTCTTTGGTTTCTATACTAAATCTTGTATATGGAAAATACAAATGAATGTCAAAACATCAATTTTCAAGTCTTCAGTAAGTAATATGCAACTGCTCTCATGTGACAAATTCATATGATTTTATTCTCTATTATCAAGTAACCAGTAAAAAAAAACGTATTTTTCCATGTCTACAACAATCAACAAAAAATAGCACAACTCAATGACTAATGGGAGAAAATGATTAACAAGTGATGACCATAAGATTTCTTGGTTTATGATTTTCTAGTTTGGGGATTAGATACATTGAGGTATGACAATCCAACTGTATCAGGGCTGCTAAGCTGATCAAGTTGTTTCTTACCTCGACGAAGCAAGTACTCTATATAGATGAAATTCTTGCGATCAACTAGTTTGGAGTTGCAGCGAAACTCAGCAGACACAATTGATTCGATTTGGCGCCGCTCTTCAGGGGATTTGGTACGTGCTACACGCAGAAACCCTCTATATAGGCCAAGCACCTGCTTCTGCATCCCAGAAAGTTTTGCTCCAGTTGAAGCTCCCATTGTTATCTTCCTTTCAACTTTTGCTTCTAGTTCTGCTTTTCACAAACTTTCTTCAGCAAAAGTACACCAATATTATACCTTTTGCCTCTACTGCAGACAAGCGCAAGAAAGTATCTTACAAAAATCAATGATGCCACTAAATAATAAAAGGAGAAACACAAAACGAAATAGAAGACACCCTTACTAGAAGGCACAAAAAGAATATTAATTCGTTCTAATTTAGGAATTTCTCCCTTCATAACAATTAAGGTCTGTTTGGTACTTCGAAAAAGAAAGAAAACAATCGAGAGAGAAGTTCTTGAGAAAGTATCCACTTTCCTTGTTTTCGAAATGGAAAAGAAAGAAAGAAAGTAGCAACAAGAAAGTGATTTCCTCTTGTATGTTTAAAGAGAGGCAAGGGCAGAAATGAATTAAGAAGTTAAAATGCAAGGAACTGATGAAAAATAGGAGAGAATCAGTAAGGAAATTGAGGAGGAAATAACGTTCCAATGAGTTTTATTTCACATTCATTTCACCAAATGGAGGAAACTAATTATGTTCTCTTCTTTTCTCAAGTACCAAAAAACAGCACAAGAATCAAATCTCTTTCCTTTCCTTATCTTTTGTTTTGCTTTGTTTTGTTTTTTCCAATTGTAGTACCAGGTCAAGTTTTCCTGGTTGTGTTTGGGCTATGCCTCAAGCACTCTTTCTTATCTTCTTTCGTTTTTTTCTTTTTGCTCATACAGAAACGACAGTATGTTATGTTACCACTGAGTAAAATTTCAGGAGTCATCGGCGGCTCTAGAAAACATAATAGAAAATGTTTTAGACAAGTAGACATCCGGGTAGCATGCACAATCAAACTCAGTCAACGTAGTTTCAGCAAGCATCACCCAATGTGCACAATCAATCATTCACAGAGAAAATAAGCGTCAACCTATTACAGCAGCATACCCCATCACTAGGAGAAAGAAATGAGCTACACGTTATGCAGCAAGACTCTAAATTGGCAACGGACAAAATAGGCCTTGATGAGGTTAAATTTCTCAATTCTCGGGCATATCCAGATATGATATCAGGTTGCCATAAATTGCCAAAAATAAGCAGTTGTTGGGCAACTACAACTCAAGTTCATAGGAAAAATTCAAGTTTTCAGAAGAGATAATTGTTATTACTAGTACAAGGTATTAGCAGCCACCTCCTCAAACAAAAAAGCATTTTTAAAGCTCCAATAGTCATCTGCCATCCATTAAGTGCAGAATTATTGCAACCTAAATAAAAAAAATAGCTAAAGTGAAAACCTTTAACGTTGAATTTGGGATTTGAAAAAAACCTGGTTCCAGAAAACCCATTGGTATCTCAGTTGGGTGTGAAAAACAAACCACACAACTCACCAATTCAGAATATTCAGAATTTAAATGGATTTGGGCCACCATAATTTTTGGCGCGGGAAAAAAAATACAAGTTCCAAACTAGTTAAGTCCGTCCTCTCTTTGAAGGAGAAGAAAAAGAGAAAGATCATCTGAGAGAACCAATGTTCAACTGCTTCCGCACTTCCGCAGCGAGAGAGAGAGAGAGAGAGAGAGAGAGAGAGAGACTCTACCATCGACTCAAGAAGAGGCTTGATCCAAAGAGAGAATCAATTGAGAAATAAGTGTCCAATTTCTTCAGATCTTAGGTTGAACCTTTTGGCAGAGGGGTTATTATAGGTGAGGGAGCCTGGTCATCAATCATCTAGCCGAAGGAAAACCAATAGTCGATAAGGAAAAGAGTTATCAATTTATGGAAGAACAAAGAAGATGATGAAGAGGAATATCTGAACAGTAGAAAGAAGGCGGTGATGAAGAGGCAATGGTGTAACGGGATGTTGATTCGTAACTTTGTGATGCAGAAGAGCTAACTCCAAAGAACGAGAATTCAGAGGATTGGTTAAAAATATTTATCATACCAAGTTTTCTCCTTATAATTGACAGTGGTAGCTGCGAAAATATCATCTTTTGAGGAGGCTACCGATTGGCAAGGTTTAAGAGAGGTAATGAGGTACCAATTGCTAGGCACAGTTTAGTTTTCTTCTTCATAGTCAACAGGAATTTTGACATAATATGGTGTGACGTAGCCATCAAGGATGTGTGATTTTCTGTTGGGTAGACCATAGCAATTTGGTCATAATACAAAAGATGATATGTGAGGAAAAATTATACCTAGATGGATACGAAGAGATTAGTTTAGCCCCATCCAGAGGAGAGAATATGCCAAACCTAAACTAAAAGAGCGTGGCAACTCATACCCTCACTCTATTTTGAAGTTTTGTAATCTGCTTTAAGTCCGTCCGGCATTTTCTTTTGTCCCTTTTGATTGCCTAGTCCAATTTTCAAGATACCCTTGGGCCACCAAGATGGGACTAGTTAGCAAAAGTTGTCAAGTAACAAAACTGAAATATATGGGGCAGTGTTCTAAAAGTCGGCCGCCTAGGCCAACTAGTCCATGTGAGAAAGTTGCAACTACTACGCATGCAGTAAAAGTCATGTGAGGAAGAAGCTAGTTCTTTGAATCATATAGTTTTCTATTTTCAGTTAACTTGAGCAGCCTAAACCCTGTGAAAGAGATGTCATTTGTTTTAAGCAACTACAAGGAGGCTTGAATTGTTAGTCTTTGAGTACGAAGGCTATTTTCCTTATCTATGCTTTTAGGGTTTTTTGGTAGTCTATTAATTAGATTAAGTATTGTCATTGTGGAGAAAAACAAACATGCGAGAAACGATAATTTTGGTCACAGGATGCGGCCATATACTTTTCCCCCCTTCCTTCTTCTCCTCGTGATTTCAAGGTCCCCCAGCAATGTTCTAAATGGCGCTTGGCGGTATTAGGGCGGAGACCCACCTCCAAGCCGCCTGCACCAAGCAATTCGGCGGGTTTTTTTTTTAAAAAGTCACACCCGCAATGTCGCACAATCTGTTTTTTTTTTTAATGAAAAAAAAAAAAACTCAATCAGAAATACTCAAATACAGAAATTTCACAATCTAACGATTTCACGATTTCAGAAATACAGAACCATTCAGGTATGTACACTTCTGAAAGCTCTCTAAATTTCTTTTTCTTGTTTCTTGAATTTTTTTTTTTTCCCATTTTGAACTGACATTTTGGCGATTTACGAAATTCAGGCACAATCTGTGGGGACTGCGAAATACCCAAACACCAGAACGATCACTGTGAGAGAGAGAGAGAGAGAGAGCGAGACTGAAGAGAGAGCCGAGAGAGAGACATACCGGCGGGAGAGAGAGAGAGACACGATGGCGTCTACTGGAGTTCTTCACTTTCGTTTCGTCTCCCGCCTCTGAAGCTCTAATCGACTGGAGTGTTGAGTGTTGAATGGGGGATGTAAAATGTAATTGTATACAGATATGATTTTGTAAAATTACATAATAAGCCCTTTTAGTTTTTGTACTTTTAATTCTAGCCCTTTTAGGTTAATAGTATACATTTTAGGCCTCCAAAGACGCCGCCAAGCCCGCCTAGGCGCCCGCCAAACATCGCCAAACTTCTCTGGGCGCCAAATCAAACGCCAAGGGATATTGGGGTGGCGGCAGGGTGCCTCCAAGTGTTGGCGGCCGCCATTTAGAACACTGTCCCCCAGAAGCTCTAGGGTTATCTCACCTTTCTTTCCCCCTCTATTCTCTTTGTGGCTTCTAAGCCTTCATTGAACTCTAGCTATTCCCCCTCTATGCCCTCTCTTTATCCTTCAATCTGCTCTCCAATGTACTCAAAATATTTAACTTGAATCAGTTGAATAAACTATTAATGTTCTGTGAGATTTCAAGCTACATCATTTTTTACTTAAAGAGAACACAGTGAATTTGTGTTGTTCTGTAGTGCCAGAATAGACTTTCCCACTGCACTTCTGGCTGCGTCAATTTTCTCATACATATAAATCCTAGGCCTTGAGTCCCTAATAAGTGGCCACATTTTACCAAAGAAACTGTTTACAAGGCAACTATACAAATTCTAGACGAAATAAGCTACTTCATAAGTACCTCCATATTCAGTTGAGTAGGATTCGACAATGGGTTTGAGTCGGTGATTAAAAACTTCCTTGTTCAGTTCAGTTAAGAAACTACAATAAAGAAAAGGAAGAACTGAGAACCAGAAACAATACAGCAGATAAAACAAAACATGTCTTCTAAGCCACATTCACCTGAGACGAAAAGGAGGGAAAAAGGAAGGACATATGGTTGCATTTCCATGCATCTCAGATACAAGATAAGAGGCAAATAACTCCTGGTGGTTTCTGAATTCATTCATATTTCTAATACACAATTTGGACAGACAGAACATTGGTTGAGGTCACAAAGAAACGACCAAGAACTCGTTGACGTGGATAATCCAGTCCTATTACTCATTTCCTAGAAAACATCGAGTTATTGCCAATGGTAAGAACTAAGAACTCAGAAGTTAACATCCGAAGTTGAAGAACAGAACAGAGATTGAGATTTACAAATGGAGCTTTCATGTTGTTGATTATGTGATGGAACTATTGTCTGCTATTGATCATCTATGAGCCTTTTGTATTTGTGCTATTTCTAATGTGGGCTAAACATCCCCAATATGTCAAATGCTCTCGCCATTTTACTGGCATTTGGATGGAGCATCTCCATCAGTCACACCAAATTTTTAGCCATTTAAGCAAGAAAAAATGCAATTTCTCTCAATTAGCTAGTCATTCAATACATGTATACCCAGTAGCCTAAGCAAAACCATTAGCCATTTGTACCAAATCAATCCTCTGTCCTCTTCCCCCCCGCCCCCGAAACTTGCAACATCAGCAACACAAACCAGCAACAGCAGCAACATGACACCATGGCTATTTCCGATTACAAACCCAGAAATACAAAATCAATCCTCAAAAAAGTTACAAATCAAACCCACAAATCAATTTCAGTCAAAAATACATAAATTGAAACCCACAAATTCAAATCCAGCCGACATATACACATATATACGCCTGTACATATACACACAGCGAGAGAGAAGTCGGAATCAAAGAACCTACCAGAAAATTCGCCGGAGAGTGGAAGCAAAGCGAGAGAAGAGTCGGAATCCGATCCACGGGCAACAGCAGTCGACGACGGATGACGGTGGGCAAGGCACTGTAGCGTAAGTTTTGATTCCAGCCGGAATGCGCCGTCGTCGATTTACCAGATCCACGTCTGGGTCTGCGTTGAGGGCAAGAGAGAGAGAGAGAGAGAGAGAGAGAGAGAGAGAGAGAGGCAAGCGAGGGTTAAAACCTCGCCACAGCAGGCGAGTGATTTTGGCGGCGGGCTAACTGGCGAGGCGGGAGCGAGGCTGTTGTGTCTGGGTTTGGGAGCTTTTCGTCGCCAATTTGCCGGAAATTGAGGCTGCTGGAGATGCTAATACAATAGGGATGTTTTCATCCAATGTATTCACCTCAATAGAATCATATCTTTTGAGAAATGAGATTAACCCCAATTTGTTTGGAGAAAGTACAATTTTAGCTAGGAAGAAATTCACCCAAGCACTTGTTGCTATAGTAGGAGGCAAAAAATACCAATCATACAAACAAAATACCAGTAAAATTTCGAAATGAGAAAAAAAACAAATCTCAAGTCTCAGGATGATGGCCGGTCCTAGGCAGAGAGCCTAGAAAGCCACCGCTCCAGGGCGGCAGGGCCCCCAAGTCCCTAACAAAATGCTAAAACGACGAGAGAGAGAGAGAGAGAGAGAGAGAGAAGGACGTACCTATTCCTATCGTTGCCGGGATTTTGTTTGATTTAAGAATAGATTTTCGATTTCAACTGGTTCTGATTCGGTGATTAGGAATTCGTTCCTGGCTGATAGCCTGATACGTTGCATTCTTGAAATAATTAGACAGAATACCCTGGTACTTTACCCATGTCACGAATGTATCCCAGTACTTTAACTATTTCCAGTTCAAACACTAAGAGTGAGTGCATCAAATTAGGCAAAAAGGCAAAAATTCTAGCCAACAGTGCATATTTTACATCTTAGCTACCAATATCTCTTTCAACACTCCAACAATACAACCTATTTTACCTGTTCTACAATAAAATAGTATTATTGTACCCTTTTTCAAATATTACACAAATAGTAAGTATGTAGAAATATACATTCATGTGTGTATCTATGCATCAGTTCCCATACCCAAAAATGGTTTTCGTTGGAGGAGATCGCCACCGATTGGACTCTCCAATCGGCGTCGATTGGAACTCAACCTGGACCTGGCCTCTGACTTCATCGTCAATCAAGTGGGATAAGAAAAGTTGTGATGAACTGTTATTAATTCTAGGAAATTTGAGAAATATAAAGATATGTACCCCATCGTAGCTCTAAACCCAAACTACATGCATAAAAATTGAGCAAACTTTGACCCTATGATTCAAGTCATGTGACATGTGTGGGGTTTGCCTCTTCGCGTTCATTTACCACCAGTTAACTTTTTGTAATTTATCGACCAAAGTGCTCAACTTTCTCCGTCAACACAAATTGTTAATAGATTGTTATACCCTCTTCTTCCTCCTTTGGCAGCAAAGAGGATGTTGGTTTGGCTATGATCCCAAAATTCTTGGTGGATGGTGTTTGGTGTGCGCATACTTGGAATGGAAGGGGGCTGCAGCTTGGTGTGCTCTACCTAATGCTACTTTCGTCGAAGAGAAGGCAGTTAGTAAGGTCAATGGTTCCTCTACCCTAATGGTGGAGGCTTTGGTGGTCCTCAATGCTTTGCGAGTTTGAGTTGGGCATTCTCAAAGAAGTACTCTAGTCTCGAGGCGCTCACGGATTGTTTCAAGTCTTGTGCGAGCACTTCGTTGTGTTGAGTCAGTGGAGACTTTGTTAAGCAAGTTGTATTAGAGTAGATATTTTGGATATAATTAGGTGGTACCAATTTGTGGCAATTGGATCAAAAAAAATAAATAATTTGTGGCAATCACTAAGGCTCTGTTTGGTAAAATTGTCAGTTTTTTGTTTATTTATTAAAAAATAAAAACAAAAAATATGTTTGATGACCATAATAATTTTTATTTGTTTGTTTTTTGGGCTGCCGAAAGTGTTTTCAAAACAAATGAAAACGCAATTTTTGTGTTTCTAGAATTTTCATAAGCTAGTGAAATCGATTATGTATTTTGTAAAAAAAATAATAACACAAACATGTTTATAGTGCCTATTTCAAAAAAATATTAGAAACAAAAATAAAAAACTGAAAATAAAAACTTTCCCAAACGTAGCCTAAGTTCTCTAGGGATGTTGTTAGGGCTGTGCTCACAATTTGGCTACATTTGTAATGCATTAGTGGAGTAATAATGCTAAGTTTGCGTTTCTGTTTCCTAAAAAAAAAAAACCCTTATACCAGTATATACACATTACATTGATCACAAAATGTCTTTCGAAAATTTCCATCTCAATCATCATTTTTCAAAGCTAGAGAGAGTAATACTGTAGTAGAATTTTACAAATCTGGAAAGAGGATAACGGAGCATAGACCCACAACAAATTCCCACTTTTTGATTACTCAAATGTCATACTACATCTTCAATCTTGGGGACCCCAATTGTTCTAAACCCTAATTTGCAACTTTAATTCAATTTATTCCTAACTGCATGATTAAATGATATAATATACCGCATGAAAAATGCGTGATCTACAATTATACAATGTGTACATGTGTGATACAAGAATAGGTAATACTCTCTCCGTCCCTAAATAAGTGTCAGGCGCGCAAAACTAGATTTTACAAAACATGCATGTTTTTTATTAAAAAAATTTAATTTTTTTACACAATCTAATAGAATTCATTGCCATCTATTGATTTGTGAAAAGAAAAATTATTTTCTTAATGAAACAAATGCATCTTTTTGAAGGCCTAGGCTTGTGTGCCGGACACTTATTTAGAGACGAAGGGAGTAATTAAATAAAAGTAGCTCAATTCTTCCAATTACACACTCGCTTGCGTAGACAAGGACACAAAGATAAGTAGTAAATAAAATGGAGTAATAATAGGGACAATGCTGGCCACCGGTAAGATTCAACTAGGGTTTGTGGCGATGATTACTTGGTCAATTTGGTTGGAAACAAATCAATTTCACGCTTCTCAATTAAAAACTTCCCATTCGTAAGACAGGTTTACGAAATCTGAATATAATCACCCAATTTGGAGAGCTTTAAAGATACAGCCCAAAGATCCAAAATTTCTGTATATTACCCACACAATTTTTAACACAACTTTTGACACTTCATCTCAACCATTAAATCAATGGTTGAGATTAAAACTAAAAAGGATTGTATCTCAAGTAATCTCTCCCTCTCCATCTACGTTATTCTCCCTCTATACCATAACCGACAAACCGTTGCTTCCCTCCCACTCCGGCGAACCCCTCCTCCTCCCTCTCTCTCTCTCTCTCTCTCTCTCTCTCTCTCTCTCTCTCTCTCTCTCTCTCTCT
>BPLS01000128.1:874163-948478 GCA_019656275.1 Rhododendron kiyosumense
GCCCCTGTTTCTAAAGAACAAAACCAATAACAACAAAAAAAATGGCAAAAGCAACACAGCCGCCGCCAGCGGGTGGCACCACCATTATCCTCCACTTCTCTTCTCCCTCAGCCCTCTCCTTTCCCTCCTCTTCTTCCCTCTCCTTTCTTCTCAGCAAAAGAACCACCGCGGCACCTGCTGCCGTCACGCCATGGCTTTCTCGCCGTTTTTGGTGGAATCTGATATTTTATTATGGATGAAATAGGCGAAGATGCAATTTTAGAGTTATACACAGAAGGTAATCTGATTTTTTATTATGGATGAACTAGGCAAAGATGCAATTTTAAAGTTATACACAGAAGGTTCTCTTTAAAGTGATTGATGTAAGGAAAGAATAAATTGTTTAAAAGAGCAAAACGATTAGAATAATGATTGACAAAATAATTGTATAAAACGGAAAACGCATGAAGTACCAGCCAAAAAGATTGATGTAAGGGGAGGAGAGAGGGATTTGCTGGAGATGGGGTCGCCGGCGATAGAGCTGCTGGAGTGGGATGAAAATCAGTGGTGTATTTGGTGAGGGTAGAGGGAGAGATTACCTGAGATTGGGAGTGGAAGAGAGAGTACAATCCTTTTGATTTTTAATCTCAACCATTGATTTTAATGGTTGAGATGGAGTGTCAAAGTTGTGTTAAAAATTGAGTGGGTGGAACCGACCCACACAATCTTATCGGCCTCTTTTACATACTATATGAATCGCATGTGCCAATCAACAATCTGAACGAACCCACCGGGCACAAGTCCAACATATAAACCATTAGGTGTAATTTAAGCCATCTAAACCAAGGAAGCAAATAGTTAGACACTAGTCACACTACCAATCCAAACTAAATCAGAGGGACTGTACGAAGGATGATGCAACGGTCGCACCAATTAGAGCTTAATGAAGGTGTACTAAGTTTTGGCGTGCGCTACACCAGCTAAATTATGAACTACGCATGGATACAATTGAATTTGTACAGTTTATGTATACAGACTACAGAGTATCTACAACCCACCAGGATTCATCCATATAACTCTCCTATAATGCCTGTTATATACAGTATGAACCAAAAACAAGAAACGGCAATACAGCAAGCCAACTGCTTGTCAAACTTCCTTTTTAGCCTGTCAACTGCAATACAGGTACAAAAAAAGTTGAACGTTCCAGAGATGCCTTTAGTGCTTAAATTGCTAAAAACACAATTGTACAAATAACAAATAATAATTACAGATACTAGCACATACATTTTGAAGAAAAAAGGAGAGAAAACCATCATCGCTTTTTCATGATCTTTCTTGCACTTGCAGAGAAGCTTCTAATCAAACCCTTATCAGCAAAAGTCAAAGGAAGTTCTTCCTCCGCAACCTCTCTTTGGTCTGACAAGCCTTCCGAACCGATACCATTTTTTTGGCTGCCAGATTTTTTTCCGGCTTGCAACTCAGGTTCTTCCGGTATATCTCGATACAAATGTTTCAGTATAAAAAGGGCAGTATCATCATCCCTCCAGTAATTCCTGAGGAGAAAAGCAATCACTAAATAATTGAGTCATTAAGAACAACGGGCCAAAGATAGAAAAGTATCACAAATTGTTCCATCTTCTGCAGACAAGGTGAATGAGGACACAACTCTTAAAATATTGACTTGCTCTTGTTGGTCTGCAATGGAGACTTTACTTATATTTTGGCAGGGAGGGACGGGTGGCAGGTGTGAAGCCTATACACTATAAAGAACCATAAACTTAAGAAAAATAATTAAGGATGACAACTGGGGTTCATGCATATCATCCGGCATAAGTTAATGTGTGATTTCCATTTCATTTACATGGACTGGAGATGGGGAAAAGAGGAGGTTGTCGAAGGTATACTATCATCATTATCTACCAAACTGTCACGAGGTAAAATCAAAATGCAATCTCGATGGAGTCACCAAACACTTTTCAGACTCTCATCATTATTATCATGCCTAGAAGTATAAATGACACCCACTAAATTTATGCAATATGATGTGTCCATGGTCTGGGGAAAGTAGATAGAAAGATGAAAGACAATAGTGGCTATCGTCCACAAGAGACCTGTCTTGGGAAATAAACTTCCTGTAACAACAAAGTGGGAGGAAACATACTACTGTTTTTAAAGAAGCATGAACTTTACAATAAGTTGACACACAAAGCAGTAGGCACACAAACACACACATCCCCATCCAGTGGAGAAAAGTATGCCGTTAAGGATAGGGCATTAACTTAAGTGAGCATTACATCAGAAAAAACGTATGGTACAATGCAACTGAACGGGATTATGAGCAAAACATCAGTACACTTCTGTTACTACAAGATACAAAGAACAGATCAAGATTTGCCTGGAATCAGAGATGCAGAATACTATAACAGAGCAGAACCCTATACTATGATGCATGAACGCAGATAACATACTAGGAACACTGAAAGGCTGGTACAGTAATAGTGTCCAAACCGGAGAACTCGATAAATTTTCTGTTGCGACTCCACTTTTTATTCCAATAACCACCAAAATACGAAAATCATTGAGCAGCATATTGAGGAACGAAGGACGGTACAGGTTACTTACGTATGTGATCCAATCGCTGAGATGTATGGATGCTGAAAGGTTTTATCCTGCATTTTCAGAAAGAAATTCAAGTCAACTGCAGCAAGGCATCCATTATAAATATATAGGGCGAGTGGAAGGGAACAGGAAAAAAAAAGCAACTGAATGAATGCTACAATCCCAATGTTACATGAGGAATACAAAATACGAGTTTGTCCATTTGTGTCAAAGGCATCATTTTGGATTATGAAGTTCCTGGTCCAATTGGTTTAAGGTCCTTGATTTAAGAGAATTCTGCCCATTAGTAACCAACACCATCAAAATAGCACTTTCAAGGATCTACAAGCAAACACATCTAGTTGACTTTGACAGCTCCGTAATTTAGCCAATTCTTCTGGCAGTAGATTATGAGCTATCTTCAACCGAATTGGAAGGAGAAATTCGACACTCAAATCTCTAGCCCGTAGGGTTTTCTCTGTTTGCAGTTTTAGGGATTTTCTCTGCTTGCAGTTTTAGTCCCTGGGACTTCTGCTATAAAAAGGGACCTCACTTCTCAGTTCCAAACAACCCAAGAGACAAAAGAGAAACAAATAGAGTGGAGTACGAAGTATAAAACATAGAGTCAGCTCCTGTATAAAGTGTTGGGTACACGATGGATAGGGTATATTTCTGGGTGTTTGGGTTGTGAGAGACACCAGAGTCCTGTAAAATAACTTTCTTCATAGTGAATAATCACGCCATCTTGCCCACCCTTGCCCGTGGATGCAGGCACAAGCCGAGCCACGTAAATCGTTTATCTTTTGAATATGCTAGTATATCTCCCATTATTCATTTCCTCATAATCACTTGCCTAAAAGTGCTCGATTCACCAAACGCATGGGTACACAGTACATATAATACAACAGGACAAAAGCATATCCTCATCAACAAAAGTCTAGTGTTCACTGATACTATACAACATAGTTATTGGTTAATGATGCAACATCTCAGTAATACAACGTAACCAAACAAATCTGTAATGAATGAAGCATGAATGCATTGCTATGTGAAGAGGGAAAACACCACAGCAGCAAACAAACCAAAACTTAAATCAACAAGAAAGTCTTAGATTGCACCACAGATAAATCCAAGGTTCCATGAATGACAAAATAACCAAGGTCATGGGCGGCCAAAAGATACCCGTGGCTTTAGTAAAAACAAGTGGAAAACATCTGATTATATCCTGAAGATAAGTCCTGTATCACACATCATACCATCATAGAGTAAAGCTCATCAACGGACAATACGAAAAAATATGGACTGCAAACTGTCCTAATATTCTAGTCAGGAATAGGATGTATTCCACAATGAATGCAAAGAAAGGAAAGGTTTGTCAATTTCAAAAGATCGTGCAATGACAGTAATTAAACCTACAAAGGGAAAACCACATGAAAGCTCAAAAGTTGATGCCAAGAGGTACAAGGTTGTACCTGAAGCATATGATCTACCCGTCCATCCTCACTCCCAGTCAGTCTTTCCATCATGATGGAACCATACGACCTCTCTACTTTTTCCAGGTTATCTTCTGATTCTTCTGCAATGTACAGAAGAAGGTGACATTAGAAAAACATGAGTTTTAACAGATGTTCTTAGCAGTTACTAATAGGTCGTTATAGGCTTTGATCTTTGCAAAAGGTAGAGGAAGGGAGATAGGGCCCTTTAGCTAAGTGATTTTTCAACATATCTACTCACTATTGGAAAGGAAACAGTTGATAAAAGCAACTAAGAGAATAGGTATGACAGCATTACCGTCAAGGTTATCCTTGTTTCTTGATTGGCATAGCGTAAGCACTTTGACCTATTCGAAAAAGCTGGCATCTCAGAAGACATGATTATAAAAATGCACAATAAAACAATTGAACCGCGCAATAAAAGGACAAGCTCACTCAAGCCAGTGTCAGCTATGTTAAGCAATTTGGTGCATTAAGGCAATCAAGAACCAGTTGCTCAAGTAAAGTGATTGATTTGATGTCCAACTTTGACATTGAATAATAAGGTCAAAAAAAGGATCTCCCCATGCGTACTTACAGCAATTAGAGCATGTACATCAAGCATAGCAAAAGTACCTACCCAAAAAGGTACTTTTATGTTTTTCCGATTCACTTTTTCCTTCAACTCTACACCAGACTCTCTATCATAGAAGTTTAAAAAAAAAAAAAACTCTCTATCATAAAATACACCCAGAAACTCCAACAGATCAACGGACGAAAAAAGGAGAGCCGGAGATCAACCCACATCCCAGGCTTCCTTCGTCGTCGATTGTCAGAGCTAGCCCAAGGAATAGTTCGTTGCAGAGATGAAGAACCAGAGAAATACTCCAACGAGATCAATGGACAAAGATGGACGTCAATCGTTTCGCAGATCTGTCCGTTGTTGCTCTCCCCGTTGACGTCGATCCTTCTCCCCTTTGCTGCTCTCCCCTTTCTCTTTCCCCAATCAAACCCTCTCCGC
The DNA here is from genome assembly GCA_019656275.1 of Rhododendron kiyosumense. NCBI lineage: Eukaryota > Viridiplantae > Streptophyta > Magnoliopsida > Ericales > Ericaceae > Rhododendron > Rhododendron kiyosumense. The sequence goes on from BPLS01000128.1 coordinate 879,237, forward strand.
CGCTGCCCGATTCTTACTCCGCCGCTTGTCTACTGCGGGAGCACGGCCATGGCATACTTGGAATCGAGCTGATGAGGATTGGAGAGGGTCAGATGTGGTGTGGAGTCTGGACCATGAAGACCGGATGAGGAAGGAGAGAGAAAAAATAATATTTTATTGGATACCTTGTGAATAGTAGATCGGTATATCTAGAGAGGTTTTTGGGTTGAGGTAAAATTGCTTCTGGTTTACCTAGGCTGCTGTAAGCTGTTTTGGTGCCTTTAATTAGGTAAAATAGCTAAAAAGGTGGTTTTTGCTATTCTCACGTACATGCTCTTAATTCATTTAATTCACAAAGGAAAGAACCACTAATTCACATGCACACAACCCAATATCAAACCCAATAACTTCCCCAAGCAACTAAAAACCGAAGTCATAGATATTGAAGAAATAATGTAAGCAATTAGGTAAAGCAAGCAATGTAATTACCAATATGAGTATTGACAACAACAACTTGAGTTATTCCTCTTGTAGGACAATTATTTAGGATGGGTGTTGGAAACACTCCAACAAACAGGGACGCTGGAACTAAATTGAGGGAGCATTCCAGGAGGGATATTAAAGCCTGGTTTTTTCATTAGATTCAGGGCTAAATGATGGGTAAAAAAACATTGGATTTTTTTGGTAAAAACGTAAAGGAAGAATTTAGAGACCAAGTTGAGATGTTCATGGGCCAATGAACAGTAACCGTGAATAGTACCACCATACAATAGGCTAGTTGGTTTATTTTCTGGGGGAATTATGTAGCAGAAAAGAGAGTCATGGGTGCTAAATAAAGAGCATCCATATCTGGTTGACGCCTTATATGGTGTCAGCCATGCAAAAATATCATAAAAGAAGGGATAAGAAAAAGAGCAGGAAATTCAAGGATTCAAGGCATCAAGCACAATTCCCAACAGGTATCACATCCAAGTTAAAATTGCATCGCACAATCTCAAGAGAGCTCTTCAGAAAATCATCTGAAACACGTTCAACCCCTGACTTGAAAGCATAAAACACAGTATCGAAAATTCGAGTCGCTAAAGATGAAGCAGCTACTTTCGAAGTAACAGAAAGTACTCCTGCTTAGGTGACTGTTACAGCTCATCTTGGAAAAAAAAAAACCTTTCCAGAATACCCTAGACCTATGAAAACACAAAATGATAGAGACAACTGTCGATATCAATAGGTAGCCTAAATAATCATCAAGATAGACATTCACATCTACTGTATTTACGACATAAAGCAGCCTCAGTTTATATTCAGGGCAATTACAATACACTCCTACCCATTCAGTCCTAGCTGTCTGGCTGGTTACTATGTTTGTGGTCAGCCCATGGGCTTCTACTCGTCTTGGCCGCCCTTCGTGTTGCTTCTTGGAATTGGGATTTACTTTCTTTTCTTATGACAGCATCTTATATTTAATACTGTGACCTAAATAGCTTATGGAAAAAATCCTCCGAAAAAGGAAACGAAAAACTATGAGTGATGGAGCCATCAAAAAGCAGTTGAGACTAGAGAGATCTCGTGGAAATTGCCCTCATTAAACTTACACAGTTGCACCACCCTATACCACGACCAAAAAATATTAATTATGAGTTATTCAGACATTCATGAATCCTTTCTAAGCCACAACTTTTCTCAGGTTAAGTAAAACCTAAGCCAAACCCACCAGAAAGATCAATGATCCGCAAAGGCATGGGCAAACTTTCAACTAAAAACCACAAGGAGAACCAAGCAGAATGACGTAAAGTTTTAAGGCAACAGAAACATCAGAAAGAAAAAGAAAAGAAGCCTTGTTTTCCTCGTCAGTGAAATATACTCCCTCCGTCCCATTTTCATTGTCCATTATTCCTTTTTTACTTTTTTGTCTCTTGCGTATATCTTTCAATCTATAATATTTTTCATGATTTTGACATCTTTGTATTATGGAACAAATTGAAATCTATCAAATAAGATCCATATTGCATATTTTTGGAGATTCACATTGAAAGATATAAGCGATTGAAAATTGCACGAACATCAAAAAAGGACAATGAAAATGGGACGGAGGGAGTAACTTACAAGATGGAGAAAACAAAGAATCAAAAATCATCTTGTATGTCATAAAACAACAAAACTAACATTCAATCTAAGTAGTGAGAAATGTTTCTATCCATATAATATTATTAAGAATCATATTGAAGACCTTTCTAGAAGGAAGGGGGCAAAAACAAAGAAAGTAAAAGTTTGACAAAAGAAAGAGAAATGCAGAAGTGGTCGTAAATTGTGCTGCAATTCGCATGCTCAAATAGGATAGCACTCAACCAAAGATTCAGTCAAGTGTCTGGCAGACAAAAAGATAGGCAAGAAGAAGCCAGATAAGATGTTAATTTGAGAAACTCTGATACAAGGAAATGCATTTATCTTATTGCCTGCCTGCCATCTTTTCTTCATGGTGCATACGCACTTGTCTTTGTTTATAGTTATAAATGATGACTGAATGTAAGAAATACATTAATTGAAACACCATTAATCCATTAATAATGAGTATCTTATTTAGCATGATACAGACTAACCCATACATGAAAAGGCCACCACCAATTGATTCAGTAATGCGATTCTGAGAAAATAATAATACACCAATGTAATGTATAGAAGTCTAAAGCTCACCCTTACAGAGCCCAGTTGATCCATTATTGCCTGTGAACGTAAAGCTAAGTCTTCAGCACATTCCTGCAACACACGGTGTTTGAACAGAATAATGGAGGAGGAAGCTTAAACCAAAAAGAAATTAGGCAAAATCCTGCACCACATAGTATTCAAATAGAATAAGGAGAGAGGAAGCTTAAACCGAAATAATATGATTGCCATTGAGGGTGTACCTGTATTCCAATATGCAACCGTTTTCCACCCCTGTGGTACGGTATTATAACAGGGCGTTTGCTGACGTATTCCTTGCAGATGAGTGGTTCTAGTCTGTATGAAACAGTCAAAATAGCTTCAATTAACGTGCTATAGACACAACTAACCAAGTAAAATATTCAAGTTGGAAGGCTGTGATGAGCAGATGTGTGACTGTAGAAGGTTGCAGTGTTTGCATGGAAATTTCAGGTACGGGTTTAATGCTTAGTAACCCATTTGAATTAAGAGTACCGCAATTCTACCAAAAACTGATCGGTGAAAACCTAATGATCACCACCATGGTTGAAGAAATGAGGAATGGTTTCAGTACGATTTGATTACCAACCAGGTAAACTCAGACCCCAGAGATACTGATTGGAAGATTAAAGTCGTTAGACTACAAGATGAGCTTCCATTGAAAGAACAAGAACAGATGACATGCACGAGCAGGCTGGGAAAACCAGAACCAGTAGAGTATTTGACCAAAACCAAATGGAATGGCTGCATTCTGCATAATATGACTTACTCTAACTAGAAAGTTGGATGTAAAATCAATACAAGGAGCAATAAAAAGACAAACAAATCTGCAGATGCATAACATCATATGAGACGAAAAAAATAAAAAAAACAGCAAGAGATATAATTTAAAATCTATAGTCAGATGAGCCTTTCGTCATATAGATGCGTCTTATGCATGTAGATTCCAAGTATTGTTGTGAGTATAAAAATGCAGTTTCTGCCCAGCCCTAACAAGCATTGGACATAGAAATAGAAATGAATAAGAATACGTATACAAACACGGAACATGACAATTGCAAATAATTGGGACATGTAGGACAGGAAAATCGGGACACGTAGGACACGAGACAAACAAACAATTTGGTCATTTTTATATACGTTAGTTGGTATCAATATGACTTGTACGCACAAAAAACAAAACTAATTGAACTAACTCACGAAAAATGACAACTAACGCTAGTTCCACATAATTAATAAAAAAGAAAAGTTCACCATAAATTCATCCGGAATAAGATTGCTATATCTTGTAGTGCACCGTGTCCCAATAAGTGTCTCACTTGAGGCATGCATGTCCCAAACATGTGCGTCTTTTCTTATTTCAGCTTCTCCTTTGTCCCCTTCTTAAAATTTCATAATACTTACACTAGTATGTCCAATAGCAACACGCCGTATCCCTGACATGTCCGACACGAATACAATGACACTTGGGCGTGTTGGAGCTCCATAGACGCAGCAAATAAAACCATAGTATCAATCGTAGCTGACTTTTCATATGCTATTACTATTGACTACTACAAGGTTAGCAACCAAACCACAATACACACGCACACGTAACTACAATATTACTACAGTAGCCATTTTCCAAGCTCCTAACTTGTGGGTTTCTTCCTTTAAGTCTTTTTATTTCTTTTCATTCTATGGAATAAGTGGGGTGGCGAATGCAGTTGGTACGTCTACTTTTGCTATCTTAGGCACTTTTATGCCTATTTGGTCATAATACAATTTTCCACAACGAGTAATTAATGTTATGCTCCCTTCATAGTCATTGACATCCACCCAAGCAAACCCTTGCATATGGTGCATGTGCATAATATATTACTATAAGAAATGGTCAATCTATTAAGAATAAAAAACGGTTCAAATAAGGATATAGAAAGATTGAATGACTAGCATGGAATGATTCGAGTGGATTATGGAGAAAGTAAAAAGGTGTCTATGATAGGATCGAGTAGAAGCATTTCAAAGGAAGGGATGTCCGTGTGAGATTGCGACACACATACATAAAGGACTAGAAGTATAGAGATAAGGACTAAGACATACCTATAAGCCACAGGATCAAATGGATGAAAAATGTTGAACATTTGGCGACAAGCTGGCATATCTTCAGTTATATTTTCTTCTTCCCAATATTCTTGCCCTTTTCCTAAAAAGAAAGGTGCAAATAAACAAACTGCTGACAAAACGCGAGCACAAGTTGAAGAATGGTACAACCCTTTAAGGAAGCAACAAAAGAGTCATGCAAAGTGTTCAACTTTAGTTGCCTTTAAAATGGATAAGCTACGGAAACAATATACCGAAATAGCGCAATAACAAGTTCGTAAATTGGTGGAAATCATTATCATAAACATGAATTGAAAAGAAAAAGAGGCAAACTAAAATTTATGCCCTTGTTTGCACCAAGTGTGCTGCCTCCCCGACCCTCCTCCCTTCCCGAGCCGTTGCATTTGTTTACCACTACATAACTCCCAGTATTTTGTGGACTAATGTGCACTGTCTCATTTTCTCTCCAAATAAAACAGCATGTGCACCTCACACATATAAAAAGAAAGTGAAACATCATTCAAGACCAAAATATCCACATAACTCATCAAACTTCCAGAAAATGCATCACCTTCCCTCCTCACCACCACATACCCTTTCCCCTTCCTCCCCCTCCCCTTACTGTCACTCCTCCCTCCTCTCTGTCATTGCCCTCCGCTAGCCCTTGTAAATGAAATCAAGAACTCAACCCCTCCTAAACATCCGGAAAATCAGTGTTTGCATCAATCTGCAATCAAAACATGTGATTCCAGCGAGAACTTAAACTCTCCAGCACAATTCTGGCCATATTAGCCACAACCCACAGGTGCCAAACTACAAAGTGAATATTACTAACCTACAACAATCAATTTTCCCACTTGAATTCCACAGGGATTTGACTCTGGATGTTAGTTCATTCTAAAAAAAAATAATAATAATTTAAGGCAAATACCAAACCAAAGCAATCAATAATTCACCCAACCAACTGAAATGGCACCAAAAATTTTGAATTAGGTGCCCCATCAATGAAAACCTGATTCAAACTTCACATTCTTAAAATTCTTCCCCTTCAATCAACATTCAAACACATATGAATCCAAATCACTCTAGCACGAAAACAGCCAGACCAATAGAATTGCAGAAAAACACCTCAGCTTTGTATGCATGGGATTCTGGTGAATTCCACTCTCACATAGTGGCATTTAAGAATATGCCGGCTATGGTATATTCGTAAGTTTTACCCATATTTCAATTCAAGATTATGTGATCAGTTGATTGCTTACATACGCCATAAAATGCAGTATACACGCAATCACATATAACCCGTAAGATGCTGCTACTCAATTCAAGATATTGTTACACTCAATCTGACATTTGTACACACATGTGCATGTGTATATACTTGTATATAGGTGTGAGATTAATTCATCACAAGCAAGAAGGAAGACGAGGGCATTAAAGACATTTTACCACAAAGTCAAGAACTCGACGAGGGTTTTAGATTGAGTCACAAATCAACGGCGAAGAACATCTATCGACGGCGAAATCGAATAACAGAGTCAATCTGTATAGAAATCGACAGATCGTGATCAAGATCGGCAGAGGTTGTAGATTTCGATTTGTGATCGAAATCTGGTGTAGATCGAGATCGAGCCTGGTGTAGGTTTCGAAATCGAGTGGGATTCGATCTCGTGTTTAGATCGAGGTCGAGATCGACAGAAGGAGCTGTAGATTTCGTCTTTTTCTTCTTTTTAAGGTTTGCAATGGTTCTCGGAGATGATGGGTATGTTCAGGGGTTTCCGGTGATCGGCGAAAATGGGATGGTGATGATGGCGGCGGACGATGGTGGCTATGGCGGTATGTGCCATGGAGTCTGTTAGGGTTCCATGCCTGTAATACCATGATGTTTGAGAGGACAAAAAGAGTGATTAGGGCGCTAACTAACCCATCAGAAATAGTATTTGAGATATTGGAGTGTGTGTGTATATATATATAGCATGTGAGTACAAGATACACAATTACTAAGTTATCCGCATTCACTAACACAACTATATAACTCCTAACAAGTATCAGAACCCAACTAGTCTCCAATCATTGGGCTGGGGGGTGGGGGTGGGGGGTGGTGGTGTTGAGGAATAGAGACAGACCTAACCTTTGGCAATATATACACAAAGTGGCTGCTCTCAGAATACTACTAAAACAGTGGTTCCCCTATACCTCCAAGAACCAAGGAGCTAAAGGGGCGTTTTGCTATGGAACTATGCCCCCAGATCAAAGCTGAAAGGCATCAGCGAGGGTAGGCCTAGAGACCCAAATCAATTTCAGTACACATTACCATTCTTCCTTCATTCATAATTCAGAGCATCGGTTAAGGCACCAATCCTAACAACTAACAAGTACTCCCTCCGTCCCAAATTGATTGTCCCGTCCGCAAAACGGAGTATTAAAAATAATGCAATTTTTTCAAGAAAAAATTCGAACTTTTTTCACAAATTAAAAATTCTCATTGATATCTAGTAAGTTGTTGAAAAACTTTTGATTTTTTCTTGCAAATATTGTATTATTTTTAACACTCCGTTTTGCGGACCGGACAATCAATTTGGGACGGAGGGAGTATAAATTAATTTCCTTATAATGGTATCGTAGCAATCATTGTAATAACTATGGTTTATACTGCTATGCATTCATGCAAACTTACATTATATGCTCTTGAAAAAAGTTGGCAGCTTACAGATTTTTCTTTATCTAAAATCAAGAGTGCCAAGGAATGCTCCTGTTAAGAGAAAGCGTCAACCAAGTGTGATACATTAGTATGTTTATTTCGAACCAAATGGACATATCTGAGAAGCAATCAGCATGTTAGGAGTGTCGAGAAGCGTTAATGTCCAACAGGTGCTTTGGCAAGGAGACAAAGCTAGTTCGGGAATACAAAGAAGTGCTAGTGTCTGCACGTGCTCTGATAGGGACACCGCTCCTCTATAGAAATGTCTGTGCCCCACACTATCTATGCCTCCAAAACCTATGAAGAATCTAAGAAAGCAAGGCGCAAAATACCAAGTCTGCAGTCACTAAAAATCCCGAGTTATTGGAACTAGGATTTTAGCCTCATTGATCACCTTGGAACTGGAAACCTTTGAGAAAATTAAACTCCATGTGTATATTAATCACATTTTGTATCACATTGGTATAGAGATTTATGCTACTCTGATTGAGTACGAAACTCGTACACTGAATTTCAAAAAAGAACACAATGCAGTTAAAATACTTCTACCAACTTACCGATTTCTCCCAAGTAAAAACGGAGAAACTAAGACAAATATCAAATTTATACAAACTAAGTATGCATCAACAAATTTATTACCGATCCCTATACGAGTATTGCGGAGGGCAAGAAATACACCGAGGGGAGACCCGACTGCAAAGAAGGTGTCCACCTGCCATATAAATTGACGTAAAACCAGGAGCGTTATCCAATAATCTACTAGAAAATTTAAACTTGCATAGAGATAACCACCTTGGCATGTTTTGTGTGTGTGTGTGTGTATGTGTGTGTGTGTGTGAGAGAGAGAGAGAGAGAGAGAGAGAGAGAGAGAGAAGAAGAAGAAGAACGAAGCCCAAAAGCTTGGCAATTTCTAATTTTCATAGATGCCAAGAAATTCCCAAAAGCTTAGACGACAAAAAGGAAAGTGTTACCTCGAATTCCAACTTCGTATATTTGATATAAGGAGTGAAACAGTTCAGCGTATCATTTTGTCCACATAGAAGATTTCCAGAAACAGATTGATTTGTAGTAGTCGCCGACACCGCCTCATTTCCTGTTAAGGTAGCTCATCAAATCCCAAATACCCTCTCAATATACAAAATACATATCATCCACATCAATAAAAAACAAGAAGGGCCAAAGCACAAGAACGGGGGAAAGTAAGAATAAAAATAATATTACATCCCCTACATGTACCTTCACCACAACGCACAGTTTCCAATTCTGTGATCCTTGTTTTTAGGCAATCAATCTGTGATATTAGCACATTTATTCAGTAGGATAAACAAATATCTGGAAACTAAGGCACCTAAGTTGCTAAATACCACCTCTTCCCTCAGCAGTTTGATTGCTTTGTCCTTGTCACTCTCAGACCCACTGCAGGACAGCTTTCCTGCATCGCCCAGCAGCACTTGATAGTTCAGGTTAGAGGCTTCATCAAAATATTCCCTTTTGTAAGAAAGCATGTCTCTAGAATCAGAAACCTGTCCGTGGTCATCTTTCCCCAGTGATGAAATAGCATCGGGTTGCTTAGACTCCACCTCTGTTGCAGAAGGTTCGTCCAAGTCTAATGGGACAGAAAACCCAGTGGGAAAAGAAGAATCTTCCATCTCCGGGACTAGAAGAGGTTGTTTTCCACCTGCATTGTCTTCTTCTGAGGGACCTACGATTCCCGTAGTTTGATTGTTCAATGAGCCGACGATCTTGTTCTGAGTGGATTTAAAATTGCAGTCTGCAGATTGGTTGTTGAGAGTAGGGGAAGAAGATTCTTCATTTGCAGGGTGTTCTTTATACATCCACTCCATTGGAAAGGGGGAGGATAAATTCTCTTGATGGCAAATAATATCATATGAGAGAACACTTCCCAAAGAGTGTCCGTATAAGGAAACCTACAAAAGTAGAACATGACAAGAGAAGGAATCTTCAGCATGAATCACAATCGGAAAAATCTCTAAAGCTCAACTAGTGAATGTTCAAAACAACTACATAGTACCTTTCCATCATAACCAGGATTCCTCTTCAGGAACTTCAAATATAGTCGATTTAGTTGGTCAGAGACCTGGAGATGAATAATCTACTATGAGTGCATATATTGCTAAAGCTAATCTTTGATATCTTCAATTAAATATAATATTAAGTAACGCCACGAGCTGAACAGATCATTGAGACACAATACGGCACCGCTGTTATACCACATACATGCAAATCCCAACAAACATAACAGACCATCAACTTCTTCTGAAAGAACGGACAAGGGAAAGTAACTGACAATTTCAAAGAGGCAAGCTGGGGGATACTGATCACAAGCTTTTAGTGTCTCTAACCACTAAATCAACCTATCCCATGTTTGGACTTTGCACCACATTTAACTAAAATCCACTAAGCTTCCTCTAATGAATAGCCATTCCATTATTTGTTACATCGACCAATTAGTGCCTTTTGCTGCCCACTAGTTCAGTGCATTCTCAAGAATGCAATAATTGTTCACACCTAAAAACTGACCAACGATCATGTCAATTGTATTCAAATCCCTCTCATTTCAAAGTCGATTCTATTGCAATTATATTCCCCCCAACATCCTCATATTAGCTATATTATTTCAAACACTGAGCACATGGTGCCATATTGTCAAAGTTTTCAACTTCAAGTAGTAGGACATTTGATGACAACAAGATAAACAATAACAAATTTGAACTTCACCCATCCATCACATCCCAATGGCTAGATTTTCTCTATCTCCTTTTAATTGTTGGTAGCTAAATTAACAAAGTAAGGCACTTCTAAATATTTCCTCACAAGTTTTGGAACTAATCCTAGATTCTCCAACATTTACAACCCTTTAACCCTTTCCATAAAAGTCCAATACCAACCATTGACCCCATGAATTCATTGCACAAGTATGAAGTAGAAGCAAGCCAAACCTACAATATATTTTGCATAAAGTCGCTGCATAACAACTATAAACTATCCAAGTAAAAAGTGTTAAGTCATACAATAAATAGGAAGCAGTATTATCATTACACGAGTAAGCTAAATGATTTCCAGCTAATTCGAATCAGAAGTCAAAGCCTTAGGGGAAGCAAAAGTTTTTTTTGTAAAATTGACTTATGTTTGTTATGGCTTTACACCTTAGAACATGAGTTTATACATATACGTGTTTATATTCAATGAACTTATCGACACCTGTTGCCTATGTAGCACAGATACAGACACGGACATCAGAAACAGTTGTCAACAAATGGGGACACAGATGGCGGGGGACTGCAATGTTTTGTACGCTTTTGTAAGTAATGCACACCCACATTAGAATCAGTGTCACTAAATATTTAGATTAGGGCTCCTATCAAATGGGTTATCGACTGATGATGTATGCCTATATATACACAAGTTCTATATTCCGCCCAATTCTTTTGAAGTTTATACAAATTTACCATGAGCAAACCTTTCAAATTCTACAAAACCCATCCTGTCGTGCCCCCATCTGTGTCCCTCCATCCCCCCGTGTTTCCAACCATAAAAAGTATCAAAATTGAAACGGAAATGACAATTGGGGTGTCCCATACGTATTTTGGCGTGTCCCCGACATGTTGTCTATCCCCAGTGTGCCCGACACGAATACGGCGACTCATGGTCCTTCATAGCCTTTGGCTCTTGTATGTGAATCCCATATATCATAGTCCTTGATAATCCAATTTTGATCCTTTTACGAAAGAACCCTTTCCATTTTGCAACTTCTTTGGTAGTAAAATTCGCTATGAAGAAATAAGCTTCTAGGAGATGCAGGAGTACAATCCTTGATACCTCTGAGGAAAATCTACTCGAAGGAAATATATGAGGAAAGCATCCCAAAAAGGCTTCCCAAATTGCTCTTGAAAGGAGCAATTTCAAATAAAATAAGTCAATATAGCACCTCCTCAACGTTGACATTCACACTGATGTACATATTATATACTCAGCCGACCTTTCAATATTTGGAGTCCATATCAAACAATAACTGAAGTTAAGTTCCTGAAAATCTATAGAAACAGTTTCGATTGAGCTAAAAATTGACAAACTACTACAATGTGTACTTACGTCAAACAAAAACAAGAACGGGAAGTGAAAGGAAAGACTATTTCAAAGATTTTTAGGTATGACTCATACCGAATTGACAATATCCTGGCAGTAGACGGGGCTCATGTAGTACAGTACATCGTGAACTGTAGCGCTCAACATCACTCGCAAACCCCGTACGCCATCTAAAGTAATTTTTTCGACTGCAGCTTCACCGCTTAGCTTCAAGCCCTTCCTCCACTGGAAAGAAGAGAGGAGAGAAAAGAAAAGACAAACAAAAGAATGCAAGGGACTATGAGTAGCAATTTCAAATACCACTCCTGCACAGAATTGAAGAACACAGACAAAATGTATCAAGCAAAGACAACTACAAAGGACAAAAAAAACACAATGAATGTAAAGAAGCATTAACAAAAAAGTAGTTCAAATAGACAAGCCCGTTGACAATCTATATGACTATCGAAACAAATATAAAACCTCATATAAATGCATTCTAGAAAGCATGAAGGAGTTAAAAGACAAACTTCAGCTAAAAACGATTAACATTAAACATTTAATGACTACCAAATTCATGAGAGCAAAAATCTGCATTGAGAATATCAAATAACTATTGATTTGGCAAGTGCGAATATTATTTCTAGGTTGATTATGGTCCATCTTCTTCATTTTGCAGCATGCAGGCCAGAGACACACACCCTACCCATCTTTGGTACCTAGCTCTGATACCATGTTACACGGTCTTGGGTAGAACTCAACCCCAAAAGCTATCTTTTGAAGAGAGGGTGCCCTCACACTTATATACTTCATAATACTTTGGTACCGAGGCGATGTGGGACTTCGCTTCACAACATGAACGTAGATAAGGTGAAACCTAAAAACTATAGGGTAAGGGTACAACTGGCGTACAGTTGTAACAAATTTAATTGTTAAAGTTACCATAATTACACTTCAAACAGAGAAAATTGCTAAAAATGACTTGGGCAATCAGGAATCCAACATCAAATAATAGTTTCATGCCAAACTTAAAGTGCAAATAAGAGTTCAATGCCATTATACTAAAGAACCAATAGACCAAAATTGTTATTTTACAATCATAGTAAGCATAGAGAAAGGAAGACTTGTCAACTTACTTTCATTTTTGTGTTGCATACGACTAGAGATATAGGGGCTACTTTTAGGGTACAGCAAAAGTCAAAGAGAGTTTTGGTACATGTTTCTTGTACCCGGTATGGATTTAAAAGCACCATGCCAAGTATCCATACCAAGTACAATAGATTACGGATACAAGTACGCCGGGGTTTTAGAAGCACTCGTGCTCCATAGGTCCCAAGTACTGTACTCATAGCACAAGCTATGATCTCGACAGAAGACAATGGATGATATCAGAAGAGTAACTCAAGTTGAAGGGGGGGATGAAGAAAGGTAAACTAGAGTTGCTTTCCAATCAGCCCATTAAAAACACATGGTGAACTGTTCAACATCATGCTTGAAGATTTTTGAGCTTCCGTGATAGTTGTATGATTTATTCAAATAAATGAGAGTTTGTCTCATCTTTGTCTTTTCCTTTCTGTTCTTCCTATAAATAGTCTTGTATTGTGATATGCAAAGTGTCCAAATAGAGTGAATGAGTGTGTGAGAAAGAGTGTAGGGAAGCCCTGTTTCTCAAATTTGTTTGAGTGTAATACACAATTGAGAGGGACCCTTGTACACTTGTACGGTCCTCATCACACTCTTTCTAATCTGGCACCAAACAAACTAGCAAATCATGATCCAAAGTTCAAAAACAACTTTTATTAGATGGAGACTCGATAACTCGTACATCTTCAACATCAACCAAAGTTTAAAAGTCAACAGAATTTACTTGACAATAATTGTATAATGGTTCCAAAAAGTATCCCACTAGTTAAGGGGCTAGGCTAGGGCGATCTATTGATTTGACACCATGCGGAGAGCAAGATTAACACGCCTTAAATTCAGGTTAAATGTTAACTATAGTCATAAATCATCTATTGGGTCAAACTGTTTTGAAAAAAGAAGAAGAAAGCCATCATCCATTATGTCCCCAATATAACAATGTTTTTAAGAGAAACGAGTGATCTAACACCAATTTAGTTACAATAACCGTCATGACTCGAGGGGAAAAGAACTTAAACCTCAAAAAACTTACAATGGTGAATATTTACAAATTTAGACTTCTTAATTAATTTAAGTGCATATGATAACCCAAAAAAATAAACCCCTTAGTTCCCATACCTATGCCCTTGATAATTACTTGTCTTCCTTGTATCATAGCCTACCAAAAATTTACAAGAAAAAGAAAGAAAGAAATTAATAACTGCAGAAAAGATAAATCAAGTCAAAATTTTCCTGTCAAAACACCAAATTCAATTGCACAAACGGGAACTAATTTTCTTCTTGCTAAGCTCTAACACTATGCACAAGGACATTGCTATTTCCTAGTTGAACTCCAAGCTTGTTTAAGCATCACATTTTCATTAATTAACTCTATAACCCTCACCAATGAATTAAGTGGACGAGCTGAAAGATCAGCCTCGATGGGCCACGCATCAATGTGGAAAAACAATATTGGGGTATGGCCAATCAAAGAACACCTCATAATGTTCGTGAGCCTTCACATTTACTATGCTGGAAGGAAGACATATGCTCGGGACTTCCCATATCTGGTATACCAGAACCCCTCATAACTTTCCATGTGTGGAAAAAAAGGATCGTGTCTTTAGTGGAGTCTTCCAAGCAGCCAGGATGCCCCTTGCTGCTCCATTGCACGAGAAATTAAAGCAAAAAGCTGAATTCGAAGGGCCAGGGAATGATTAAATTTAGCACCATGAGTGAAAGAATTGTTAGAGCTTGTCTCATATTGGTTAATTATCACCTCCAAAACTAGTATATGAACCCGGATGGCCTCTCCACTCACTGCCAATTGGTTTTAAATTGGATGCTTTTACATGGTTACCAGAGCAAGACTTTTGGAGGATTTTGGACAAGTCTCCTTTATAGATTGCCCCGTTGTTTGTGCCTTTAATTGCACTTTGTTTCTTGTTCATTGTAATCCCTATGTGATGCATCCATTGTTTACCTCTCCACATACGAGTTAGGGGTCGCACATGCAGGGAGTGTTAGAGCTTGTCCCACATTGGTTGATTATCACTTCCAAAACTAGTTTATGAGTCAAGGCGGCCTCTCAACTCATTGCCAATTAGTTTGAGATGGATGCTTCAACAAGAACTATACATCAAATCTGGACCGCAAAAATGCCCCTAACGCCACTGCAATCACAACCCAAGAAGATGGTTAATCGTTTGATACTGAATTAAGTAACACTCCTGAACCAATAGGGTTGGCTACCATTCTTCAAAGTAAGATATTCATTGTGGGGACCTTCGTCTAACAACTTAGGCTTTTGGATTTCAAGGAAATATGCTGGACATTTGCAACTCATATATCAGATACCATCCAAATGCATAACATAACCATACACTTAGGTATATACAACAGCGAAAAGTGACAACAATTATTTCAATACAAAGATCCAACATTAATGCAAAACTCTTTAGTTTTAGCTTCATTTCCCATTTAAAAGATTCCAAATAATAAAATTTCAAACTCCATGAAGTGTAACTGATACACCTCGTAATTCCTTATCAAAGCAGATTTGATCATGAGATGAAAACTCTGTGTGTGTGTATATATATATATATGAGAGTAAATATTATCTACCTGGCAAGGGATGAAAAGGACTCTCTGAGTTCCACGCTGATATGAAGTCAGGTGTCGTTCAGCAAGCTTTGCTGTGATAAGGCGAAAATTGGTCACATCGTCCACTAAATTAGATTTCTCCAACCTCTGACCAATACCATGAACCATAAACACTAAATGTTGAACTGGCACCTGGGCAAACAATGTAAGGTATTAGAATACAATATGTCGGCTCTATAATGACAGCATATAACAGTCACTATTAGCATACAAGACTGTATTTATGAGAATGGACTGTATTTATGAGAATGTATATGAAGCTTCCTTACCAAACACCACAGTTGAGAGAAAAAGAAAGATATAGTTCAAGCTAGTATTAGATGCAAAGTAAGAAGGATCTTTCCATCCGATGACATGACTTGTCCTCACACTAGGAGCACACTAAAAAATTAAAAATGGATATAGTGCCCTGCAAATATGATAGAATAAAGTGAAGAATGACCTTATCGAGCCGATTCATAGCCTACTCAATTTCTTTTACAGTATTTTGCACGTTCAGATCCAATAATAATTTTTTCAACCTCACAAGAAGTTCCAAAATCTTGGCTTCAGCTATCATAACCTACTCATAATTAATGACCCAATTAACCACTCTGACAAGTTGACTGCGTCAAACAATCAACTCCACTGATTCAATAAAGTGACATTCACATATTATACTCCACCCAGCTGCATCTAGAGCTATGTTAGTTACATGAATTAAGGACATCCATATATGTTTCTTTTATTTGCTCAAGGGTTTCAGTTTTATGATTTCCTTTTACTAGGGTTCTTTCGTATAGGTAAGCCAATATGTTTGTCGGCTGTTATACTGGTTTTCTCCTTCTTGGCTTCAGCCATCATAACCTACTCAGAATTAATGACCCAATTGACTCGGACAAGTTGGTTGTGTCCCACAATACACTCCAGTGATTCAATAAAGTGATGCCTCATATTTTCCTCCACCCAGCTGCATCTAGAGCTATGTTAGTTACATGAGTTAATGACGTACATATATGTTTCTTTTATTTGCTCAAGGGTTTCAGTTTTATGCCTTCCTTTTACTAGGGTTCTTTCATATAGGTAAGCTAATATGTTTGTCAGCTGTTAGATTGGTTTTCTCCTTCCTTATTGTTAAGTTATGGGTATAGTGTGCTATTAGTTTATAATTAATCTCTTATGTAAATAGATTAGTAGATAAGGGTGTAGTGTGTAATTAATTCTTTACTCTTGTATAACTTAACGGTGAGAAACCAACCCTAACTTTTGGGGTCTCAATTCTATCGTCTAGTTTTACATGGTATAAGAGCGTATGGATCCAACATCTTTCTGCCTTGTCAATTCCTCACCTACAGTTTTTTCTACTCACCGTTGAACTTCCGACCTACCCTTAGAGCTATTACTCCTCGTTACTTCTACTCCAACTGCCGATAGACTTTGTGATCATCGCCCAGCGCCTTGTCTCCGCCGACAGACCTTTGCAACTGCCGACGACCATCCCCTAGTGTCCAGCAACCCTTGCCGACCCTCGCCAATCATTACCCAGCCTCCGGCGATCCTCGCGACTCTCAGGCAACCTCCCGGTGACCTTCGTGGTGGCTGACCCATGTGATTTCGTGGCTTTCTGGTTTGAAAAAGGTCGACCTACAGAGTTTTGGAGTTGGGTTTGTACTGTTTGGAGTTGGGTTTGGACTGATTGCTCTCGGTTTGGACTGATATACACAGTTTGGAGTTGACAGATTGCTCTCGGTTTACATTGGTTTGATATTGAGTTTGGACTAGTTGCTCACGTTTGGATTGGGTAAGCATTGTTTAGACTTGTTTGCGTTTGGGTCAGAATAATCAATGCCTTGATTGGAAGCCATCTTGAAAAAAAAATTCCAGCACAAAAAACACTCATTACCCCTATTTCCAATCATTACTCTCATTTCTCTCTCTTCTCTCCGATCATTATTCTCATTTCTCTCCATCTATCTCTCTCCACTCATTTTCCCTATCTCTAATCATTACCCTATTTTCTCTCTCTACTCATTACCCAAAAATCAAACTCAAAAATTTTCAAAACAACATCCAAACAAGGCACAAGTTTTTTTTTTCGAAACCCTATTTCTCTTATTATACATCGTTTGTCATCATCTAGGTTTGTTGAAATGTCAGAGGATAAACAAAAGGCTTCAGCTAGTACAAAGGATGAGTTGAGTCGTGTAGGGACTCTGGATAACTGTCCTCTGAATATTTGCCATATTAAGTTGGATGGTACCAACTATTTGATTTGGTCTCGTACTTTACTTTGGTTATTAAGGCCAAAGGGATGTCAGAGTTCATTGAGGGCCCTATTACTCCACCTGTTGAGGCTGTCGAACTCAAGAGTCAAGAAATTTAAATCTTAGAAATCTTTAGTCATGACCTGGTTGTTTAACTCTATGAGAGCTAATATTTGCCATACTTTCCTGCTTCTTGATACCCCACATAAGATTTGGACTACTGCAGCCCAAACCTATTCTCAGCAGTAAATGATGCAAGTTGTGTTTGTTTGCCATTTTAGTTTTGTTTTCCAATCATTACCCTATTTCTCCAATTTTTACTTTGCCATCTCTCTCTATCTCTCTCTACTCATTCCCTCTCTCTCCAATCATTATCCTATTTCTCTCTCCACCCACTACCAAAACTAAACTAAACTAAAATGCCAAACAAACAAAACCGTAGTGTTTTGAGTTAAGGAAGAGACTCTGTACATTGGAACAAAATCATCGATCCGTTGTTGTGTACTTTGCTGACTTGAGTGGAGCATGGCAGAAATTTGATTATTATCAAGAGTTTCAGGCTGTTTGTTCTATTGATGCTACTAATTGGCTGAAAATGATAGAGAAAGAGCATGTTTATGACTTTCTTGCTGGCCTTGATATGGAATATGATCCGATTAGAGTGCAGGTGTTGGGTCATGTTCCATTTCCGCCTTTGGGAGAGGCCTATATCATTCTTCAACAGGAGGAGAGTAGGAGGG
Source organism: Rhododendron kiyosumense (assembly GCA_019656275.1). Classification (NCBI taxonomy): domain Eukaryota; kingdom Viridiplantae; phylum Streptophyta; class Magnoliopsida; order Ericales; family Ericaceae; genus Rhododendron; species Rhododendron kiyosumense. The sequence continues at coordinate 897,530 of BPLS01000128.1, forward strand.
GTGCTATGTTGTATAATCCTACTTCTAATCGTTCTGCCTTGGTTGCCGTTCCTTAGGGTCAATTTGGTCCCCCTCCACAGAGTAGTAAGTCACAGTTTGATGCTAGCAACGGGCCTATTGATCGTGAGTCCCTCCGGTGTGATTATTGCAACAACGCAAGCCATACCAAGGATTTTTGTTGGAAGTTACAAGGTCATCCCTCTCGCAGGCGAGGGGGTGGACGCGGTGGTTGCGGTCGTGGTCTCGTGCGTTCTCATGCCCAAGCCTATGTTTCGGAGCCTACAGCTGCTACCTTGCCTGATTCTGGGTTTAGTACTGGGTTCAGGCGTCTTTTGATGCTGTAGGTGGTTTTTCTCTGGGGGAGATGCAAGCTCTCCGGCACCTAATGGCTTGGGCTGATTCTCCACCTACTATAGCCCGCCTTCCACAGCAAGTCCTACTTCATCCTATTTTGCTCACACTATAGCTCCCACTTTCACAACAGGTCCTACTTCATCCTATTTTGCTCGAACAGGTATTCCAGCCAGTGCATTTACTGCCTCTTCTGCTATTCCTTGGATTATAGATTCAAGTGCTTCAGATCATATGACAATATGTTCGGTTGTTTCTCTGTGTTTGAATCTTACTCTACTTGTTCTAGTAAGGATAAGGTCAAAATAACAGATGGATTATTCTCTGCTATTTCAGGGAAAGGTTCTGTACGATATTCTCCCTCTATTTCCCTCTCTTCGGTACTACATATTCCAAACTTTGCCACTAACCTTCTGTCCATTAGTAGCCTTCCTCGTTCTGCAAATTGTTCTGTGACTTTTTTCCTTGCTCATTGTGTTTTTCAAGAACCGGATATGGGGAAGGTTATTGGTAGTGGTAAAGCACATGGTAGCCTCTATTTTTTGGAGTCTGCACCTCGTCCATCTCTTTCACGCACGTCATGTGGTCAAGCTCTGCAAGCAGATACACGTTCCAGCTCTTTCTATGTTTACATCAGTGGCACTGTAGATTGGGTCATCCCTCTTTTGGGATTTTAGAGAAACTTTTTCCTAGTTTAATTAAGCATTGTTCTCGGAGTCAATTTTTTTGTGAAACCTGTGAGACTGGAAAACATAAACGTTCTTTTTATGCACATATTAAAAAATGGAGTGCTTCTCCTTTTATGACTATCCATTCTGATGTTTGGGGTCCTTCCCTTGTTACCTCTCTTAAAGGTTTTCGGTGGTGTGTCACTTTTATTGACTGATATTCTCGTGTAACTAGGTGTATTTACTTAAGTCAAAAAGTGAAGTCTTCTCTTGTTTTAAATCTTTTTACAGAAAAGCTACACACGCAGCAAGCTGTGCACAGACCCATTTTTCTCCCGCCTCGGGTCACACAAAGATGATCAGAGCCGCTCATTTTGTTCAAAATATGTCGTTTAAGATCTCTGTAAAAAATGAGTTTCGTTCAATATCATTAGAGGCGTTAACAAAACACCCAAAATCACTTCAGAATTGTTAACGCCTCTAACGATATCGAACGAAACTCATTTTTTACAGAGACCTTAAACGACATATTTTGAACAAAATGAGTGGCTCCGATCATCTTTGTGCGACCCGAGGCGGGAGAAAAAGGGGTATGTGCACAACTTGCTGTGCACGTAGCACAGCTGATCTTTATATGCGATGGTGTGCACTCAATTTAGTGACAATGACACTGAGTATAAAGATAGGAATTTTAGGGCTTTTCTAGATGACAATGGTATTCTTTTTCAGACGACTTGTATTGACATTCCACAGCAAAATGGAGTTGCTGAATGCAAAAATCGTCATCCTACTGAGGTAACTTACTCTCTTTTGTTCACCATGAATGTTCTCAAATTTTTTTGGGGAGAAGCGATTTTGATTGCTACCTATCTTATCAACCGTATGCCATCTAGTGCTCTCCCCTTCAAAACTCCTATTGAGTGTCTTCCTAGCAGTTATTGCATCACAACTCTTCTCCCGAGAGTTTTTGGTTGTGTGTATTTTGTCTAGTCTCCTCACCCCTCTGGTGGCAAATTAGGTCCTAAAGCCCATAAATGTGTTTTTATTGGTACTCTCCTACTCAAAAAGGCTATAACTGTTATGATCCTCACTCTAGGAAGTTTTTTGTCTCCATGGATGTCACCTTCTAGAAAACAGAGTCTTTTTACTCTCCCTCCACTCCATCTCTTCAGGGGGAGCATAGGCAGGAAGAGAAGGAAAAGATGACGAAGGAAGAGAGGTTTACCTTTTATAATCATGGTGAGGGGGAGAAATTGTTTATAATCATGGTGAGGGGGAGAAGGAAAAATCTGAAAAGGAACCAATATCTGTCAAAAGAGCAACACATGACACTGGTGGTGACATTGAGGAACTACCACAACGGCTGCGAGGGGCTAACTTAAAGACCAACACTAAACGGAAAAACAGAAAGCCCTCCTGTGTGTTGCCACCTTATCAATCACAATTGCCTGTTCTAGTTCCGATCTCCTCAGCTGACTCATCTAGTAATGAATCTTCTCCCATTAAACCTCCCTTTATTGATTCTGATAATCTTCCTGTTGCTCTTTGGAAAGATGTTCGGTCATGTACTCAATATCCCATATCCCAGTTTGTCTCTTATGATTGTTTATCCCGTTCGTACCATGCCTATGTTTAGTCTATTTTCTTCTATATCTATTCCACATAATTGGCATGATGCATTCATGATACCTAAGTGGAAAGGAGCTATGGTAGAGGAGATAATAGCTTTGAAAAAGAATGGCACTTGGGAGCTAGTATCACTTCCAGGAGAAAGAAATCAATGGGATGAAAGTGGATTTCATGGTTAAGCAAAATGTTGATGGTATAGTTGAGAAATACAAGGCGAGACTTGTTGCCAAGGGTTTTACTAAAACCTATGGTATTGACTACAAGGAGATGTTTGCTCCAATAGCGAAGATGAACTCTATGCGAGCTCTACTTTCTTGTGCTGCCAATTTGAATTGGCCTTTTCAACAGTTTGATGTGAAAAATGCCTTCATGGTGAGTTAGAGGAGGAGGTACAGGTTTTTCTTCCTCTGAGATCGAACGAAAGGTGTGTAGATTGAAGAAGGTTCTTTATGGGTTGAAACAATCACCTAAAGCTTGGTTTGGCAGATTTCCAAAGGCTATGTTGAGATTTGGATACAAACAGAACCATGCGGATCATACTATGTTCATCAAAGGAGGTGCTAGTTAGATTGTTGTCCATATTGTTTATGTTGATGATATAATAATGGCAGGCAATGATGTGAATGAGATTCTTAATCTGAAGTCTAGTCTGGCTCAAAAATTCTAGATTAAGGATTTGGGACCATTAAGATACTTTCTTGGAATGGAAGTGGCAACGTCTGACAAAGGTATGTTTATCTACCAACGAAAGTATATACTTGATCTATTGGAAGAAACAAGTATGTTGGGTTGTAGACCTGCAAATTCTCCTATCGAGGCGAATCATTATCTTAGTGAAGATGTGGGGGAGAGCACTAATAAGGAGAGGTATCGCGACTTGTGGGTCGACTGATATGACAAGTCTATGAGTAAGTATATTTCTGGAAAACTGTCCTGTCATTCCCTTAGGAAGACCCTCTTCTTATACTCTTCATTATTCTATATAATAAATGTTTACAACTATCTAACCCCAAAGATTAAGCCATTTACCACTAATTCCCTAATCACAAGCAATCATACAAGTCAAAGATCCTACAACTGATTTGCTGGTCCTAAGCAATCAGACCATTAAAACAAATCTTCTATTTTTGGTATGAGAATCATCTCCAGAAATTCAGCTTTGACACCTCCCCTCAAATTGATGTGGGTGAATTGACCAGCATCAATTTGTCAAATAAGAATTGGTGGCGAGTCTTTGCCAATGCTTTTGTGAAAACATCTGCGGTTTGAAATTCCGTGGATACATGAGGCAAAGTAATGATGTGATTAGTATAGGCTTCCCGAATGTAGTGACAGTCCACCTCAATGTGTTTACTTCGTTTGTGAAGTACCGGATTTTCAGCAATACGTATGGCACTCAGATTATCAGCATGCAAAGGCGTGGGATCCACTTGTGGAAAGCCTAATTCATGGAGCAACTGACGCAGCCAAACAATCTCAGAACACGCAGAAGACATGGCTCGATATTCAGCTTCAGTGGAAGATTTTGAAACCCTTTCTTGCTTCTTACATTTCCACGAAATAAGAGCATCACCAAGATACATGCACCACCCAGTTGTAGATCTACGTGTGTCTGGACATCCAGCCCAATCAGCATCACTATAAGCTGAAAGCTGGATAGATGAACCAGCTTCGTAGAATAACCCACGCTCCACAGTTCCCAATAAATAGCAAATGATTCGCTTGACAACTGCTGGATGAAGATGCCGAGGTTCGTGCATGAACTGACTCATCAAATTGACCAGCATAGGAAATATCCGGTCTGGTCATTGTTGAGTAGATCAAGCAGCCTACTAGCTATCTATATGCCGTAGGATCGGAGAGTAAATTGCCTTCATCTTTCCAATATTTGGCATTAACCTCAAGTGGAGTGTCCACTGGAGTTGAGTTCTCAAGACCAGTCAAAGCAATAAGGTCTTTTGCATATTTGGACTGATTAACAAAAATCCCTTGAGTTGACTTATGTACTTCAAGTCCTAGGAAGTAGGTGAGGGTTCCAAGATCCTTCATATGAAAAGAAGAATGTAGAGATTCTCGTAGCTGATGAATACCTTTCATATCCGTGCCCGTGATGATGATGTCGTCGACATATACAAGGAGAATAGTTATACCAGCAACAGAGCGACGAATAAATAGAGAAGGATCAGTAGCACTTTGACTTAAACCAAGTTGATGAAGAGTCTGATGAAACTTTTCAAACCAAGCCCGCGGTGCTTGTTTTAGCCCATAAAGAGACCGTCGTAGATGACATACATCTGTAATAGAATTCCTTGGGATACCCGGAGGAAGTTTCATATAGACTTCTTCTTTAAGATCACCATGTAAGAAGGCATTTTTCACATCCATTTGAAATAAAGGCCAAGATTGAGAAGCTACGATAGAAATCAGTGCACGAACGGTTGTCATTTTAGCCATAGGAGCAAAATTCTCCTCATAATTAATGCCATACTCTTGCCTATTTCCAAGAGCCACCAACCGAGCTTTGTATCGTTCTAAGGAGCCATCAGATTTGAGTTTAACCGAGTAAACCCATTTGCAGCCAATTGGTTTATGGGTAACTGGACAAGGGACAATCTCCCAAGTGTGGTTTTTCTCTAGAGCTTCCAATTCTTCATGCATTGCTTTTTGCCAACATGAATGTTGCATGGCTTGTGAATAAGTGGCTGGAATTGATGTCGGGGATGAAGTGGCTAAAAACGACAAGCGTTCAGGTGGTCTAGATGGGCGAGTGGATCTTCGAAGTTGAGGAGGTTCAGGACTTGGATCAGGAGCCGGGGAGCATTCACGGTTAGGACCGTCTGGTGGAATGGTAGTGTTACCTCTTCGTTGATATACAATCCCAGGTTTAAACCTTGTCAAAGTTGGAGAAATACTATCAAAGTCAGGAAGGTAAGAGTACGATGAAGGAGGAGAAGAAGCATGATGATTTTGGAAAAAATACTAATTTTCAACAAAGACAACATGACGAGAAATGCGAATGCAACGAACGGAAGGATCATAACACAAAAATCCCTTTTGATTAGGCGCATACCCAAGGAATGCACAACGTGCAAATTGTGCTATTAATTTGTTCCAATTTGGTGCTGGCAAGTGAACATAACAAAGACAACCAAAAGTATGCAATTGGTTGTACTCAGGATGAGTTTTGTGCAACTGAAAGTGTGGAGATTGATTTTGAAGATTGGGTGAAGGTAGTTTATTAATAAGATGCACAGCCGTAGATAGAGCTTCGACCCAAAAATGAGTTGGAACAAATGCATCAAGAAGAAGTGTTCTGGTAACATCCAAGAGATGTCGATTTTTTCATTCAGCGACCCCATTCTGTTGAGGAGTATACGAACAAGTTCGCTGGGAAATTATTCCTTCACTTTGAAGATAATTTTGAAATCCATGATATATATACTCTCCACCAGAATCAGATCGCAAAACTCTTATAGATGTGGAAAATTGATTTTTGACATAAGCCATGAAGCGTTTTAAGGCATCAGAAACACCAGATTTATGATGCAAGAAATAAACCCACGTGTAGCGACTATAGTCATCTATGAACATAACAAAGTATTTGTGGTGAGAATGAGAGGAAACAGGTGCAATCCCCCAAACATCTGAGTGAATCAAGTCAAAGCAATTGGTAGTTATGTCATTGTGAATTGGAAAAGGAAGAGCTTTGCTTTTACCCAATTTGCAACTATCACAATGGAACAAAACATCTTGTAAAGAAACAGGATTTTTATTCGAGAGCAGACCAGATTTCAACATGAACAACAATTTTTTGGCATTAGGATGCCCCAATCTTTTATGCCACATCTGATATGATGGAGTAGAGGTAGAACAAAGTAATGAAAACAAGGATTATTCTTGGGATAGGTAGATAAATGAATAGGAAACATCCTTCCACACTTAGGTCCCTTCCCGATCACTTTCCCCGACGCCTGATCCTGCACAATACAACCAGATTTGGAAAATGAGACGTTGCAATTGTCATCAACCAGTTGACCAACAGATATAAGATTAGAAGCCAAATGTGGTGTATGGAAAACATTATGCAAGGGCAAAGTATGAGGAATATCACCCATTGCTTTGATTGGCACAACTTCACCATTAGCGGTTTGTATTTGCAAGTTACCCACATATGGCTTTATATTTGCAAGTTGTGCGGAGGAAAAAGTCATGTGATTGGAAGCACCAGAGTCAACATCCCAAACAGGAGATGAGGTAGTTTTACCTGTAAGGCAAAAAGCTGAGAATGCAGATTGAATCATTTGTTGAACTACCTCTGGAGTCATAGCACTGGAAGTAGTAGAAGTATGAGCAGGAGCAGCATATAAAGCATTAGGAACCATGTGCGAACCCTCAGCAGGAGCAACATAAAAAGCATTAGGAGATCAATTCTGAGGTCGGCGATGACATTCTGTGATCAAGTGTCCAGGCTTCTTGCAGTAGTTGCAGTACTTCTTTTTGCAATTGATGGCTATATGGCCAAACTCTTTGCAGCTATAGCACTGTTTTGTGCTCACATCCTTTCCTCTAGCCTGAGTTGCAAAAGCTGCATCCAGTGGATTAGAACCAATATCTTTCCGTTCAAGCGCTGCTTGAGTCAAGCATCGTTGTTCGTCTCGAAGAAGTTCACTCAAACAAGTCTCCAATGATGGAGTGGGTACCCTACTCATCAGATTTGAACGGACAGGTTCAAATTCGCGTCTCAGTTTCATGAGAAACTGATCTCTTTGAGTGATTTCATGTACTGCTTGAAGAGTCTTTAAACCCTCAATCGAAACATTAGCATAAACAAGCTCCTTATATTCAGCCCAAATATTAATGAACCCAGAATAATATTCTTGAATAGACATAGTCCCTTGGGAGTATTCAGATATGTCTAATTCAAGCTGAAATCTTCTAGCTGGGTTATCTTGATTGTAAATCTTCTTTAGATAAGCCCACATATCTTTAGCACAAGTATAAGAACGCAAATTGAGAACAATTTTGGAATCTACTGAGCTTAAAATCCAAGTGATTACCTTGGCATCATTACTTTCCCACTTTGCTTTTTCAGCATTTTGAGTTGGTTTAGGAATGGACTCATCTATGTGTCCCCATAATTCTTTCCCTTTCACAAACATGTGAAATTGAAACTCCCAAGAAAAATAATTTTTCCCATCCATCTTGATGGGCAAGATTTCTGATTTTTCTGACATTCTTAACCACAAAGGAAACTCTAAAAAATGACAAAAAAGAAAAACTGACTGACTTGAGTACTTGAGAAGGATGATACCTCTAGAACAACTGATGACAGCAACACAAAACCAAGAATGGATTCTAAGATGCTTACACTTCTAAAAACGAGACACCATAGCTAGGGCTCTGATACCATGACAAATCTATGAGTAAGTATATTTCTGGAAAACTGTCTTTTCATTCCCTTAGGAAGACCCTCTTCTTATACTCTTCATTATTCTATACAATAAATGTTTACAACTATCCAATCCCAAAGATTAAGCCATTTACCACTAATTCCCTAATCACAAGCAATCATACAAGTCAAAGATCCTACAACTGATTTGCTGGTCCTAAGCAATCAGACCATTAAAACAAATCTTCTGTTTTTGGTATGAGAATCATCTCCAGAAATTCAGCTTTGACATGATATACTTAGCTCACACTCAACCTTAGTCAGTTCATGCATATGCATGATCCTTGTACTTCACATCTGAATGCAGTTTATCGTATCTTGAAGTATCTCGAATCAGCTCCAGGGAAAGGAATTATGTTCTCTAATCATGGTCACTTGCAGTTGGAGACATTTATCGGTGTCAACTGGGCTAATTCTGTAGATGATAGATGCTTTACTTCTGGCTGCTTTACTTGGGGGAAATTTGGTTACTTGGCGAAGTAAGAAGTAATCAATGGTCGCCAGTCTAGCGCAGAAGCTGAGTATAGAGTTATGGCTCATGGTGTTTGCAAGCTCCAAACATTGTTTACGTGATTTGGGAATTTCTGAAAGTGGTCCTATGAAACTCTATTGTGCCAACAAAGCTGCCATAAACATTGCTCATAATCCTGTTCAACATGACAAAACAAAACATATAGAGATTGACAAGCACTTCATCAAGGAGAAGCTGAGCGACGGTTTAATATGTATGCCTTTTGTGCGATCGGAAGATCAATTAGCTGACATATTCACAGAAGGGTATCAAGAGTTTCCACCCCATTGTGTTCAAGTTGGGCTTGATAGATATCTTTGCACCAACTTGAGGGGAAGTGTTAAGTTATGGGTATAGTGTGTAATTAGTGTATATTTGATCTCGTGTAATTAGATTAGGAGATAAGGGTCTTAATGTAATTACCTTCTTACTCTTATAACTCCAATGTAATGAGAAAATAACCCTAATTTTTGGGTCTCAATTACATCATCCACTTTCACACTTAATAACATAAGGGATCTCTCCACTCATTTACGCAGCCACGCAGTGAGCACAAAGCAAACTATTCTTTTGCCTTTTACTAAAGCATATCGTGTGCTCGCCGCTTAAAGTGGCATATGCAAATGAGTGGAGAGGTCCCTTAAGTTATTAAGTGATCATTCATTCCACTCCCAAGCAATATGGGACAATACTTCCTTAATATCCCCCTCGCGTGCAACCGCGCTTGAGGTCTGTCACATGTAGCCTCTTTTTGGGTCTATCATCGTGCAGCCTTTTTACTGGTCTATTGTAGCGGGTGTGGATTGTAAATTTTTTCAAATGTGGGGTGAAATGAGCCCTGCTCTAAAACCATGTGAAGTCTTTATCTCCATTCCATAACCAATTGGCAATGAGTGGAGAGATCCCAAATATTATTAAGTGATCACCCATTCCACTACAAGCAATGTGGGACTATATTTCCTTAATAATCTCAGTCAAACTTTTGATCTTTATCAGACATACTTCTCTCTTGGCCTTGGTGATTCTACTTTGGAAGAATATTATGCTAATTTCAGTGGTATTTGTGAGGAGCTTAACATCTACCAGCCCCTTTCTACCAATATTCAGGTTATGGGTCATCAGCGTGATAACTTGAATGTGGTTCTTTTCTTGTCTGGTTTGCCTAAGTCTTTCGATCCTATTTGTCATCAGCTACTGAGGGGGTGGGAGTTGCCTCATCTGATTGAAGTATTTAGCCGTCTTCTTCAATCTCTATATTTGATACTAGCTTTGCTCCTCCATTGCCTCCTGATCATTCTACTTCGGATACATATGCTTCTGGTCACTATTCCCGTGGTTTTGGTCATGGCGGTCGGGAGTCCAAAGGAGGCGGTCGTACCTTAGGTTGCAGGGGCCGCGGGTTTGGTCGTGATTTTGGCCGCAGTGGCTGTGGGCAACCATTTGGTTGTGTAGGTTGGGTTCCTCACCATTGTACTCATTGCAATGGACTAATCACACTATTGACTATTGTTGGGTTTTATATGGTCGTTCGTCTGCGCATCAAGCTACTCTCTCTGAGTATGATGAGACTTTATTGGCTGAGGGTTTCACTCTAACTCCGCCCCTCATGTGGTTACTATTCCAGAGCATGAGTACCATCGTATTACATCTATGTCATCTTCCTCCACTGCTACGTTCGCTCAGAAAGGCTCATTTTTGCTCGTCTTGCTTCCAATACTCCTTAGGTTATTGATTCTGGTGCTTCTGATCATATGACTGATAGTTCAACTATTTTATCTGGTTCTCATTCTCTTGGCAAAGCTCCCCGTGTCACCTTAGCAGATGGTTCTACCACTAATGTTGATGGTTTGGGTTCTATTACTTTAAATTCATCACTTCCGTTAGATTCTATCTTACATGTTCCTCGCTTTCTATATGGTCTAATGTCTGTCAGTAAGCTTACCAAATCCTTAAATTGCTCCATCACATTCTTTCCTGGTTCTTGTGTGTTTCAGGATCTCTTGACGGGGAAGAAGAATGATGGGGTTGCTGAGCATGGTGGCCTATATTATTTTAGCGATGGCGAGCACCCTTCCTTAGTTGCACTTCAGTCCTCCTTGAGTTGAGCCTGACATTAGCATCGAAGTTCCCTCCAGCTATAATACAGCCGGATAGCACTAACTATTTGCTCCTTTTTCAGTTCTAACTCTTGAGGAAACAGGGGCTTGGCTACACCGCACCAGGGTTCAAAGATGAATAATCTACAAATGAACGTTTTACAATTCTACAAAATTCAAGAACGAAATAGTTGACTTAACAATTAAATTTAATGAGTTCGCTATGAATATGAAATTACATAACGCGTATGTTTTGCCAAAAAAAATCCCAACACAACAAAACAAACAAGTTGCAAAAGAGAATACCTGTGAACAATAGTCATCCATCTCTTCCTCCTTCTGCTGACGTAATTCATCCTGAAGAAACAAAAATAGCAAGTGTTGGATGCTACCTTCCTCCAGTAGCGCACATGATGATAAGGCGACTGAATAAGAAGCCACTGTATTAAGACTATAACTACACCTTTTCCTAATTAAGAACCAAGAACCTCACTTGTTGAATTAAACACAAGAAGATGGGAGAGAAGAAATGAAACATAATGCTCTAGAGGATTTAAGTAAAAATCTCATGATAAAGAGAATGGCTGTGTTCTGTTGTTTGTTTTGTTTTGTTTTAGTTTTGTTTCCCAATCATTACCCTACTTCTTTCTCCAATCATTACCTTATTTCTCCAATTATTACTTTCTCATCTCTCTCTCTCCAATCATTACCCTTCTCTTCAATTATTACCCTATTTCTCTCTCCACCCACTACCAAAACTAAAATAAACTAAACTCCCAACCAAACAAAGCAAATACTCTTTTTTCGTAAGTAAAATGTTTGAAATAGTTGCATTCGATATGCACGAAACTATAACCTAGCAAAGAAATATGTGATCAACAAGAAACTAAATTTAAACTATGTAAATACTACTTCACACATATGCTAGCTCTATATTTTAGTGCTAGTGGAAAAAGAAAGTAAGGATGTCCTAAGAATGCTCAGTGCTACAATTCGTCCCAAACAAAATGGGAAGCCGCAATGAATAGCAGAGTTGAAGCTAATCCATTTCATACAAATTCACCAACCAAATTCAAAAATATTAAAAAAAGGAAAGAAAAAGAAACGAGAAGCTGAAAGGGGAAGGGGGAAGAAAGAGAGATCTACAGTAATCAGGAGGAAAACTAAAAAGACCTCGTATGCAAGAAACCTAAGAAGCAAGGACACAGATACGGGATACGGACACGACACGGATATGCGGACGCGACATTTCTAAGAAAATTAGGACACGGACATGTCAGGGACACGTCAAATGTAAAGTGTATTTGTATTATAAAGGTATGTTATGAATAAATATCAACATCGGAGACATTTTAATGTGCCGTTTGTATGTTCCAAGAGTGTTGCCAACATGTCCTTAAGTATCCACAATGTGTCTAAGTAAAAGAAATATAATAAAAACATTGGATAAGTATTTAGGCATGTCCTGTACGTGTCCGGATAGTGTTGTGTCATGTCTGTGACCAACACGTATCAGACACGGATACGTTAGGCCACTAGACATGTCCATGCTTCTTAGCAAGAAACATAGAAACCCCAAATAAAGGGTTGAGCGAATATTGATAGGCACGGTTTTGCTTAATAATTACATTCTAGACCATCATTTTTTAGAAGTCGATAATTTCTATTCCAACAATTCCAAAAGGAAAGTAATTTAAGAGTGACAAGAGCCGCACAACAGTATGCTTGGGTTCACTTTGATCAATAAATATGGTGGTGATTGAGGACATCAAGTAGAGAGTTGGGAAGTTCCTCCTTGCAACTTGAATGGTTTTTTTTTTTATCCTTAACTTGAATGGTTGAAAAATAAAAAAAAACTTGCCATCTCTCTGCACAATCGATTCTCAATTCCTTTATAATAGGTCATTGCTTCTAAGTTCTCTCAAAGCAAGAATAAAATCAAGTAACCAGTTAAATTGCATGGTTCATTCTAGTTTCAATGAACCTGATGATGCAGTAAGATTTAGGGGTATTATTGTCATTTTAGTGTCTTTAGTGTGTAGGGTTTTGAGTCTATATGCTTTGTTTGGATTGGAATTTGAAATTTTTTTTGAAAAATAGTAGGGGTAATGAGTGGAGAGAGACAGAAAGAGAAATGTTGAAAGTAGGGGGAATCTAAGAGGAATCTATGGAGAATTTTTTGAAAAATTCTTTTTAAGTTCCAAAGAGAACAAGGCATAAATAGGTGTCTTGTACCCTCATTAGTTAGTTTTTTTATGTATTGATAAAAGAATATAGAGAGCTTTTGCTCCTTGTATCCCATCTTGGGAATTCTCTCTTATGAATCTATCTCTTGATTTGGTTTGCATCATTTGATACCGTTCATCTTGCCAGAAACCTAAACCTCGCCGGAAACCTAAGACAGCGCCGGAAAATCTCGCCGGAGCCCCCAATCCACTCGTCTCCTACAAATCTGCTCAACCCAAGCCTTGAAACCTTGATTTAGACCCTCAAAACTCACTAATCAACCATTGTCGGATCGGATACCTGCTGTTTTCAGACATCAAAACCCATTTCGGAGCATTTCGAGCACTGCTACAGTGATTTTGAGCCTGCTACAGTGATTTCAAGCTCGAAATAGTGATTCGGAACCAAATCTGCCCATTTTGACTCTGTTCACGCATGCCTCAGTGCTTGAATCTTCATTTTGGCACTGTTCATGCACTCGAAACTCATTTTTGCACCAGATCTACCCGTTTCGGAACTCAAACAAGTGATTTCGCACTTGGCCCAACCTTATTCGAGCTCAATTCAGCTATTTCGGAGCTCGAAACTGAGACCCATACCTGCGAAGTGCTCTTTCAATGTTCGAATGACTCGATTCTGGCTCAAATGACCTTTGGCTGAACTCAAAACAGCTGGGTAGCCCACTTTCGGTACTTGAAATAATGGTAAGGGTCTCCGATCTACTCTTTTGGCACTCAAATTTGAGTTTAGGGTCTGATTTTTAACTGGGTTTGATCAATTTTGGTTGAATTGGCTGAGTTTTCGTTCCAAGTTGACTGAGTTTGGGTCTAAAATCACTGAGTTGACTGAGTTCGGTGACTAAATTGACTGGGTTTTAAATATTTGGGTTGATTTTCTTGTTTGGAGTTGATTGTGATATTGTAATGGCTCAAAGAGGTAGAGGAAGAAGAGGTAGAGGTAGAGATGTTATGGAAGATTTTGGTGATGAAATTGATACTTATGGCAATTCAAATTGTAAGAGGAATGAGATTAAAGAGTTAGAGTGAACAAGTAGCTACCTTGTATGACAAGGTGCGGCATTTGCAACGTCCGACCAAAAGGAATGATTCCATTGCATTGGAAATTCATTATGGTGCTCCGCATTGGCGTAGAGCAAATTTGGTTGGATTTGAATACACATCGGTGAACGATGTTGATAATGAACTTCCAAGTTTTGTGGAAGCCCACTAGCGTTCGTTGGTTGGTTGAATACCATAGAGAGTGTTTTCAAATATTGTTGTGTTACCGACGAAAAGAAGGTGAAATTGGTATCTACTTGCCTTAAGGGAGGAGCTTCTGATTGGTGGACACAACTCAAAGTTAGTCGACAAAGGAGAGACAAAGAAAAGATTAGGGAATGGGGTAAAATGAAGAAGAAGCTCAAGGAGGAATTCTTACCTTTCCATCAGCATCTCAATGCCGATTCCTTGACTAGTTTTGGTAAGAGCAAGTCCTTAGGGGCTGTCCCAACTGAAAATCAACCTTAAATCCACACCTTGGAGGCTAGAAATCCATCACCTTATGAAATATTTGAATGCTTCAAGTTTGGGAAATCATCTCTTGAGTTGGAAGTTGGTGAGAAGGGTAGTGAGCATGTTCTTAATGCCCTTTTTGTTAAGGATGTAAGAGAACCATGTTGTGATGACGATTATGAGTATAATACAATTCCAATTTTTGATGAGTATCCTAATGAAGAGTTTGGTGATGGCCTTGAAGATGTTCCCGTCTATGACGAGTGTCTAGGTGAGAAAGAAAGACTTGAGAGTATTGTGGGTGATAATGAAGAGCAAGAAATGCCTAATCCTTCAATCTTTGAGCCGTGTACGTTTTGGGAAGATAGTGAGCAAGTCTTAGAGGAGAAAATTGATGATCATGACTTCGAGATTGAAGATTTCTCTCAAAGCTTGCCGCTTGTGTCGCCTTTGGTACAAGGCACTCAACTTTATGATTTGGAAGCTCCACTATTCGATGACGTGTTGGTTGAACCATAGGCTAAGCATTGGTTTGAACTGTTGCCTCCCAAGTTGCCCCAATTGCAAGATGTTCAAGTCTGTGTTGTTGTGGTGCCCGAACAAGTTCTAAAGTTGCCAAAAGAGGGGAAAGATGATTTGGGACAAGTTGTTCATCCTTTGGGTTTTGTCTTCAAGCAAGCAAGTTTTGAACATTGTGTGGTGACTTTTCAACTTGCTAAGGTGGATAGGTTTTGGCACGACTTGGGGCTGTTTATGATGAGCTACTACGAAGATATTTTGATTCACAAGAGGCATGGTAAACGGGTGATTTCATTTCACAAAAGGATGGATGCAGTGGATGCACACAAACAGAAGCTCATATTGAAGATGGGTTATTGCATGAGGATGACGTGGATCAAGAAAATGCAGCCACATGCCTACTTCGGAGCTGCATAATAAATACTTCTATAGTTCTATGTTTTCTTTATTTAGTGTCTTGTGTTTTGTTGTCCAACTTGAGGGCAAATTTTTTTTTTAGAGGGGGTGTATGATGCAATAGGATTTAGGGGTATTGTTGTCATTTTAGTGTCTTTAGTGTGTGTAGGGTTTTGGGTCTATAAATAGGTGTCTTGTACCCTCATTAGTTAGTTTTTTTGATGTATTGATAAAAGAATATAGAGAGCTTTTGCTCCTTGTATCCCATCTTGGGATTTATCTCCCTTGTGAATCTATCCCTTGATTTGGTTTGCATCAGAACCTGGGTGTCTTTGGCAATACATCTCACTTCATATCGTTATTAGGCTTAAACATTCCAAGCATATGGCAATACTAGACCTAACATAACAACCAGTTTATCTTTGGATTGAATCAGTCTCTTTGTTTCAGACTCACCCTGAATTATCTCTCTTTAACCAGTAATTGACCTAACATAACCAACTTTAAATATTACGAAAAAAAGTATCAGCAGCCGCTGCTTCTGATAGAGTTCTATGGTTTGAATGTCATTCTAATCCTCATTTTTGGAATTGAATCCCTCCGAAAGAAAGATGATTGTATGGCTGCATAGAAATTAAATTACCAAGCAAAAGTACCGGATATATCCAGTACATGGCAAGGAAAATATGCAACCAAGACTTGACAAAGAGTGCGGTCCAGGAATCAAAAAACTAAAAGCATTATTGAGGGAACACTAAGCAGAGCACGGAGATCATAGAAAAATTACACTTACACATGAAAAGCTTCCAAATATAAGATACAGATATGTAACAAAGAAAAGGACCTGCGTAGGTTTCGATGACTTAGATGCAGCATATCCACGCCTTAACATAATACCATTCCCTCTGAAATTAATGACACCAGTAAACCCAGAAGCATCAACATTTAGCCAAGCCTCCCACGTATCATCTTCTCCAGTAAAAAGGGCATGCAGTCCCTGAATGCACAAAACCCAGAGACAAATATACACAGGATATTCATAATAAACAGTGAATTTCACCTTTATTCCATGAAAGTATCATACCTGGGTAGAGCCTTGCAAATCAACTCGAGCTGCAAAAAGTCCTGACGGCTGAAATGACCTCCGATGCCAAACCTAAGGGAAAAAAAGACATGTTCAACCTTTTGTATTCCTCATAAAGAAAGGAAAGACGGAAAACCCACGAACCTTAAATTCTGAACATAGGGGGAAACAAATGTAAATATAATAGATACAAGTGCACTCGATAATTAGACTTATGGACAAAAACTGCAGGTTAGAAGGACAAAGGCATCCCAGAGAGTGCTCAAAAAAAAAAAAAAAAACGTCCTCCAACCCAAAAAGCATTCATTTTTTACATCTAATACTGTGACATGGGACACGCACATGAAACGATACTGAAACACGTCATTTCTTCAAAAACTAGGACATGAACACATTAGGTATGAAACTAAGATAAAAAAACAAACAACGTTAGCACTATGAAGATACAATCAACAGTTATTACATAAGCATTCATAAACTAAACATCCATAAAAATTTAGATCCAACCGAACTGCATTTAAACCTCCTAATGTGTTCTAAACATTCCCCATAGCATCGTCAATGTGTCCTAGAGTGTCCAGAAAGTGTCTGACTTCAGAAAATATCATAAAAATCTGGACATGTGTTTAGGTGTGTTTGACCCGAGTCCAGTGAGTCTCGTGCCGTGCCCATGTCCAACACCTGTCTGAAATCAATAAGTGAGGCTTGTAGACGTGTCTTTAAATCTAAGCCACACACCATTATATTGGGAAGTACTAAATGACCATAATGTAGAACCCCATTCCATTGCTGTATTTAACACCAAAAGTAAAACATCCTAAAACTGTTTCACACCTTGCTGCGATATGCAAACTCCAACTGTTCACTGACATCTTCACGAAGAGGAAGCCAATCGAGGCCCCCTTTACGAGCAAACCAATGACCTCTTAAAACACGCCGATTTTCTCCACTCCAGTAAACAGGAAAGCAATGTCTCTTTATTAAATCAACCTGCAATGAAGAATGATAATACTATTAATAATGGTGAAGCATTCTGAAACTGAAATATCCTTGCACGTAATCACCTCTTAGTATTTTGGTGGCACCAACTTCTATTCTCAATATGAATGTGCATTCTAGGCAATAATAAAGACGAAAAAAGGAATAGAAGCCAAAATATGAAAAAACCAATGACAGCGAGACTTATCCAAGGACTCGGGAAAGAATAGGCATGCTGTAACTCACCACTCGGCCCGTTGGCCAAATGTAGTAAAACAATATGATCATGTAAGCAATAATCATATAATCAGATAATTGCACACCTGCCAACTTGAAACCACAACCCCAAAGAACGATGTTCCACCACTAATGACTAATCTGTGTGGGGACGGCCAATTAGATGCCATACTTTGCCTTTAGCTATAACCAGATAGGAACACAAGTTGGCGAAATTTTGGAAAGGAGACCTAAGTTTGCTAGGCAAGGTTGTAGGATTTCATTGTGCTCCTTGACTGGAAACATATCAGAAGATGTAACATCAAACCTAACCATCATTATAACTACCACAAGTAAAACCTCTCAGAGCTGTTCTTTGCATAGGATAAGACAACCAAATCAATAGAACTTAATGAAGACCGCTTCACAAGTATCTTGAGGCTAAATAATACTCCCTCCGTCCCATTTTCATTGTCCATTATTCCTTTTTCACTTTTTTGTCTCTTACTTATATCTTTCAATCTATAATATTTTTCATGATTTTGACATCTTTGTATTATAGAACAAATTGAAATCTATCAAATAAAATCCATATTGTATATTTTTGGAAATTCACATTGAAAGATATAAGCGATTGAAAACTGCACGAATATCAAAAAAGGACAATGAATTTGGGACGGAGGGAGTAGGAAATAACTACCACAAACGTCATGAATGATCAAGTACGCTTTCATAGCACGGTAAGATCAACATTAATGTAATGTAGAACCATTACAAAACCAGAATAGGACACACTACGGTAGGCACTAAGCAATACAAAAGAGTGAAAATCTAAAGAAACAGAATAATCATTAAAATTCCTGATTTGACAACAATACTTGCAGGTTTTCTAGAAGGCATAGATGATCTTTTGAGACTTATAACAACCTAATGCAAATTGTTTGCATCATTTTCTTTGCAAGTGTCGTATATGGACAACCAGAGGGCAGAATATGGATAGACCAGATAATACCTCATACAAGCCTCCCTTTACAGGAACTCCAACTCTCTCTTCTTCCAATACATCTACTGATTGTGCCCTCTCTTTAGCATCATAACTGGGACGGGCCTTGGGACCTTCACTACACTCTGCATACTCCTTCCACCAACAAGAAAGCAATTCTTCCTCTCTCTGCAGATACACATTGAATCGACGAAGCCTTAGTACTTCATGCAAATGATGCTCCTGGTTATATGTACACTAAATAAACTGTTTATGTCAGACTGTCAGTTGAAATAAATCAAAACTTACACCCTTCAGGTATCCTATTTGATTAAAAACCAAAGGGAAGGCATAAACGAATTTATGGGGTGGAAGAACCCCTTGCCGATCTGATAAGTAGAGTTTTGAAACTTTCGTACAGGTTCTCGATGTTGTTAACCCCGTATCCTTTGACAAGTTTCGGATTTGTAGAATCGTTGAGTAATAGTTGCATAGGAAATTCAGTATTTAATTATGTTTATTTAATGTATGTTGGTGCCACCCCACAGTGCCATTCATCAGAATATACAATTTCTTATTAAAAGAAGGGGGGAGAAAAGAAATTTGAAGTTGATAGAATCATGAGTCAGATTGATTTCAAATCATCACTTATCTGACACACTACAAGTCATGAACATATTTACTGAAGGATATCCTGCCACATAAGATGATTGAGAATTCAAGGATGATAAGATCAAGTACGTAATAAGTACAATCAGGAATCAGTTACAATAACCTGCAAGAAAGATGCCTCTATTGCAAGAGAATCCCTCATGCCGAATCGAAAATAATCTCCCTTTCCCACTATTTCAGTGCAGGGGACTGAGGCTGCCAGCTCTGCAGAAAGACAAACGTAACAACATGGTATTGAGTCATGAACCAAAAATCTTCAAGGAAAGAAAATAATACTAAGAGAAGCATTAAATGAGCTATTTACAAGAAAAAAATACTTTTGTCCTGATGTTTCTGTCCTATAGAATCCAAAGTATCAAACAGTCACATCCTTAATAATTACTATTCTATTACATAGTACTTTCCTTTGTCAGCAGTTCTGACAACTTTTCTTAGGCCACCATGGAACCAATGACCTGCATCAGACCCTTCATACAGATACAGCTCTAGAATTATAGCCCAAGTCTTTGAAATTTAGCAACTAAAACATGTTGGGTTTTAAGGCAAGAAAGCAATTTTTATGTGCAATCGTATGAGTTATAAGGAAAAAACCAAGGACAACAACTGATATACAATGCCAAAACACTTCAACAAACTGCCATGTTGGATGTGGCCCGTGTGGGTTCTTTCTCTTTGTGTCCGATTCATGTTATTGATGCGCTTCCCTCACCCATTCTGACTTCATCAGGGGAAATAATAGGAGTTACAATCTACATCCCAAGTAAGCTCTGCCTAACCTGATAAGTTTCCAAAACTCACTCCCCTCATTCCTGGATCAGCTATTGAAACTAGTTGCTTATGTAAACTGGAGCTCCAAAGGCAAGTTAAGACAGTAACCATTGATTCTTCAACTATTTCTTGCGAAACTAAGCCAAGAAAGGAGAACCGAGGCATCTTCCATGTAACGAACTGATAACCAGATGTAATCTAAATAAGGGTGAGCTGCTCTATCTGTTTCTTCACAGACAACTGTACATTTCCAAAATGCTAGTAAAAAGACACTTTGCATTCCTGTTTCTTGTAATGTAATATGAGCTGCAAAAAAAGATGTTGGCAGATTTGTCAGGGAGTTATATTCATGGGTTTATGTTACTATTACTTTTGCTTTTTGGGTTTTAAGAGTCTAAAAATTAGATTGATTTACATTATTGCGGAGTCAGACAGTCAGCGGTGAAGATTTTGAGAAACCGTAGCCCCCATGTATCCTTCCTCCTCCTCCTTCTCCCTGTGGTTTCAGTCCTGGCCTTGTTCTCCTAAGCTTTTTGGGGCTTTTTCTTGTTTTGTGCTTATTCAAATTTTTTCGCCTTTGTTAGTTTTGCGCCAAACTTTTGCAGATTATTGATTCTTCTCGACAAGAGGAATCAGAAAACCCAAAAAATTTTACTTTTACCCAAATATTTTTTGGAAATATCCAAGATAAAGCTCCCAAAGCCGGCTTTTTGGGCTTTCTCTGGGATATATCCAAAAATATTTGGGTAAAAGTAGAAAATTTGTACTTTTCCGATTCCTCTCGATGAGATGAATCAATAATCCACAAAAATTTGATGCAAAACCAATAAATGCAAAAACAAAAAATTGAACAAGACAAAACAAGAAAAAGCCCCCAAAAGCTAATTCCAAGTTCCATTTCCACCACTTCCTTTCTCCTCATTGGATTCAAGGCTCCCCCTGGTTTCACCCCTTTTTTGCCTTTCTCTTTCCCTCAGACTTCAACTGATATATCCCTAATCTATATATTAAGGAATAAACAAGGTGCATGTTCTTTTAGTTTATGTTGAATTTTTCTGGTTAAATCATCTTGCCAAGATCATAGCCCATTATAGGCCCTTCCTGAATTCAACAAATTCATTCTATGTTAGCCACTTTTGAAAAACGCACCATAACTCAACTCTGGACAGTCTCAGATTTCTCCTTCCTCAAAAGGACTACCATGTAGTCCATGCTTTCATGAACACCACCGCAATCAAGTTCAAAGTCTGACCAAAAAGTAATCCTTGCCAAGATCTTAAGACAGTAATTACGAAATGATAACTACGATGGAAACTGGTTATTTGTAGGAATCTATTTTGTTTTCAACACGAAGCGTGGGTTAACTGAGATTTCTAATGTTCCTATACTTCTGAAACAAATTAAATACGGGACAGGCATAAATTCAATTTGGCTAGCTACCCACCTGGAATTTCTAAACAAATGTTGCTTTCATCATTTATTGGAATTGATCTCTTCTATTCAGCTGTAACACAATCCTACGAGTAGATACTCCTAGGACTCCAAAAGGTCAAAATATTCACCCAACTGAACAGGCTAAATTCAACAATAATTAGAATTCAAAAAAACAAGAATCTGGTATAAAATACTTATCATGCATCTAACTTAATAGAAATGCACCTTAGGACCTATGTCAGATTGGAGTTTTCCCTCACAAGGTGATGAATTATTTCATTCCATATGCAAAGTTTTTGCTTTTAAGTACATTTTTGTCAGGCCCGGCATCTAAAAGTATACTTCTGTGATCCTAATTAGGTTATGAGATTAACAAAAATGCACTTTAGCAAATACTTTTAGGATACGAGTATAGCACAATATAATTTTGGGGGTTTAATACTTTTCTTTAGAAAGCCAACGACACCCTAAGAAGCTACACAATTTAATTAGTCTACGTTGTAATCTTTTTGAGTTCAGAACCTGAACATGAATAATTGAATCAGAACAGATTTTATTAGGAAGTAGAATTAAAATTTTGATATTCCAATTACCTTAGTGATTCACGTACCAGTTACCACAGCTAGGAATTTTGATTGGCACAGGTGTCCTCATATCTCATAAGTTAAGAGTGACTCAGAAACTCAAAAAATATATATATATATATCTAATGCATTTATATACTGATAATAGTAAATAAAAAGGGGTAAAGAAAAAGAAAAGAAACCGCTAGAAGGAAAAGAGAGAGAGGAGCAACTCTTGCACCCCTCTGGTTAGATCCGACTTCCGAGATCCTTCGATAACCGCCGGAAATTTCAGTGGGTAATTTCCTCTTCCCTCTCTTCCTGTATTCCTTACTCAGGCCACCGCACACGGCAGTGACCATGGTGGATTTTCCCATATCTTTTTCCATTTTTCCTTAATCTAACCCGATGAAGGAATCGTTGCAGAACCGCTGCTGCTGTGCGTAATGTAGGCTGCTTGCTTTTGCATCTATTATTAAATTAGAATGTGTATGTGTATGTATTAGGTGCTGGAAGGCATGGATGCAAGAACTCTTACATGAGTAGTCCTTAATCAAGCCCTGATTTGTTTAGGCTAAAATAATCCAGATAGTTAGTTTGAGTTCTATTAAATTACTGGTAATGATCATATATGTGCACACGTTGGTAAATTGCCTAATCACTGAAATGGGTTGCAGTTCCTTTAGTTAAGTTAAATTAGGTCAGTAGATTGAAAAAATGAGAAATCCCCAATCAATTGCAATTCTAGTTAGCTTACTGATTATGTAAACATATGTGTACCCATGTGAAAATAACTTTAGTGCTAATCAAAGTTTGGTTCTTTGGATACAGTAACTTGATTGAGTATAGCAGACCCATAGATTAACCTCGAACCTTTTCTGATGCTCAAAGGGCCGACTCACAATCGAGAAGGCCTAAGAATATTCTGATTGCAGTTTTGAATGTATTATGACACAAAGTAATTGGCAATAGGTTGGTTCAAGGGATAAAAACGAGAACAATCCAAGTCTTTAGCTTAGCTATCAAGAAATCAAAGGTGAGATACTTTACCTTGGTTATATTGCTATTCAAGCAAATTATGTTAAATGTTTCATATGCCCAAAGTTATGATATGTATATATGTTATAAGGAAGCATGATTTGATGAACTATTTTTATGCCTCATAATCCTATGCCATGGGAATATGCTATGAACTCTTTATTCAAAGACGACGATTTTATGAGAATGGCTATATTTAAGAAAGAATGGTTCTATGAACACCGGCCTTAACATTCAAAGGTGACGGTGAACACCGGCCTTGCCATCTAAAGGTGACGGTGTAATGTCATTATGATGCTATGATCTCAAAGTTTGATGCGTCCAGACAGCCGTGTCCGGGGTCGGGGGGACGGATTCTAAAGATGCCATGACCAACGAAGGGGTTATAAGGAAGGATTGTTATCTGGCACCAGCTGCCAGTGACTCGATCATTTCACACCACGTGGGGTCGCTCCCCTATTCATGTTTAGCTGTTGGATGTGCATCGTTTACATACGCGAAGTTGATGATATGCAATTCTTCTTATGAAGTTTATGATAAAGTATGATCTGCTGTGTCAATAAGGTTTATGAAAGTTATTTCCATGGTAAAACATATAACGCTAGTGTTGTATCTCACATGAGCTATCGGCTTATGAAAATTTACTATTTTCCTACAGATAATGGCGAGTAGGAATGAAGTATGCTGCTGCCCAGTGGACATGTAAATATTGTATAGCTAAATTTTGAAAACCAAACCCGGAATTGACGGTTCCCCATTTTGTGTAAGATCACCTGCGTTTTGTAAAGGTTGTAAATTTGCTAAGGCTCTGATGGTGTTTTGTTAAATGTAATAATGCTTCCACAGTTTTTAAATTGTTGAAAATTCCTGTATTTTTGGACTGAGTAGTTAAGAGGCCTTGGGTGGAAATGACATCCACTGGCCGGTCACGACATTTGTATTACCCAACTATTGGGATGGGGTCGTGACAGTTTTGATGATTACAAAAACCACAGAACCCATGTAGTCTCCAATCATTGGGATATGGGTGGGGCGAGCATTGTAGACAGACCCCAATTGATTGGAACACAAGGCTTGGTTCAGTTTGATTTGGTTTGGATTGGTTACATTTTGATGATTTTAGTCCAATACGTTTAACATCAGCTGCATATTCCAGAATCGCTTAAGCCAAATAGGGCTTAATGATCAGATGCATAACTAATACTACTCAACGGTTTTTACTAGTTTCAACGTAACACATCTCCCCTTTTCTCATAGTGCTAAGCCTCCATCTACAAGAACATCTAATCACCAATAGAACAATTTATCATCAAACTCCAAATACACAAGCATCAAATTGGACCAGGAACTCACCATTATGTGCCAAAGGGACCTTGCAGAAATACCAACGAACATCGCCCCCATCGGATGGACTCCTCGTCTGCGCGAGATACTTCTGCCGGCCCTCGCATTGCTGGATCTCCACTGCCAATCTCATTATGTTCGAGGGCGTGTTCTTCAACATGTCAGGGAAAATTTCTTCGATCCCATGATGAGACCCAGCATTGGCTTCTGGGGCTGATGCCCCAGCTTCACCTTCACGCTTTCTGCTACTTTCTTCCATCAAACCAGTTTCGAAAGTAATTCCAATAATCTTGATTTCCCAAAAACCAAATGGGTATCGGTTAATGGGGCCTAATATGGTCTTTGATCATATTGAATTCAGTAAGACACTCTGAATTGAACCTAATATGAGCCTCTAATTCAATCTCACGAGGTAAACCATACCCATTCTTCGAAAATGGGTATGGTTCGAATCGATTAACCCTTCAAAATGAAATTCAAATGAGCTAGAGAACAAACCCAAAAGGGTATCAGTTAAACCTAAGTGAATAGAAACCAGAAAACAAAATTGTAATGAAAATAGGAGTGGAATTGGCAAAAACCCAGGAAGCCAAGAATGGAAGAGAGCGCGAGAGAGGGAATGTTTACAAGGAGAGGACGGTTCGGTGTTGAATGACAGGTTTGGAAAAACCGACCAACTTTTTTCCCTTTCGTATTTTTTCATTTGTTGAAATGGCGGTTTGGTTTCGTGTCGTGCCCCTTCTTTCTGCCTCTGTCATGCACTTTAGGACACTGTGTCGCCAAGATGCTAACCGGCGCATACGGGCCTATCAATATCGGTGCTGGTGTATCTTGGTACCATTTGAATTTACAGCAATATATGTTACATATTTTTTAGTATATTTATGTATAATTGCGACATATTACCATGATATAAAATAAATTCTAACATTTTAATGTGCCTTATTATAGACAAAGCATGATAAAAATATGATCAATATATTTCTAACTTATGCTTAGGACAAATAACCTAAAGAGACAAACAATGAAGCTATAAGTCAAATCAAGTATTTAACAAAATGAGTTATTCATATTCAAGTAAGTTTTCATAATACCATTGTGACTGTTACAAATGAAACAAGTCGAGTGGTTTTTTGGTCCTCTACTGATACTTGTGGATTTAGGGCTAAAGAAGAGGAACCTCTTTTGCTACTCAAACCACAATGGTAAATGTTATTCATCCAGTAGTGGATCAAAGACTGAAATGAGCAAAAGTCATGATAAAAGGGTGGTCGAGAAAGAGACGCAGCATTACGAACTATTCGTAAAAACGATATATGATTAACTTGCATACAAAATGTAACACCTACATCTAAGATCCGACTTGTATCATAAATACTGATGGGAACTGAAACATTATGACAAGGAAAAATTGGGTTAATTCCAGTTACACCCCCTATACTTAGGTCATTTTTCAACTACACCCCCTCTACTTCATTTTTAATCACTCGCACCCCTTGTACTTAAGACTAGTTTGGAACTGTTAGTATTTCCGTCCAAAGTAACGAAAAGACTGAAATATACCCATTCGTATTCCCTTTCTTTGAAAAATCATAACTTATTCATAGAAGGTCCAAAAATACTCAAACCAGCGCCCAAACTTGCGTAACATCCATATGTATCTACTCTAAAAATTGAAAGATTAGTTATCAACCAAATATTGTCCAAATTTCAAAAGAACAAGCTGTTCTACAGAAAAACAGGGCAGCCAATCATGTCTTCGTAGAAAATCCATAACTAATTCATTTCAACTCCAAAAATATTGAAACCAACTCTCAAAGTTTCGTAACGTAAAGTATTATTCTCAGTAAAAATATCAGATTCATAACTTAATAGGATAGTTCCCAGAAATAAAAAGAAGATTGGCTCTGCCCAGATTTCGAAACATGTGTATCAGTTCATATTCCAAAAATCATAACTAATTCTGTGTTGATTGGTTTTGCATGTTCTTGATATCAAAATTTTCGTCTTTAAACGTACTTTAAATACGAATTTGTGATGGTCCAGAAAGCTGTCAAGAAAGTTTAAGAAGTTACCGGCAAGAAAATAAGTTTTCAGATGAGAGAATGGTAACGGGAGGTGGTGTCTCATGGTGGAACTGAGGTGGGGGCATGGAAGAACGCCATCCTCCTCCTCTTTCTTCAAATTTCGTAGCTCCCTCCCTCAAAAATTAAAATACATGTTTGACTAGTTTTTACCAAGATGATAAAAAAAATGTTATAACCAAATATATTTACACATGCATGAGTGTAATTCTAGGTGTCAAATTGGCCATGCCATGTGTCTATAAGCGTGACATGTGTACTTGCATGCGCAAGTGGTCCCAGAAGCCCGAGCACAAGCGTAGCCGAGAAGCTGTCCGGGTTTCGGTCTCAGAAAAATATGAAATTTACACAGTACCCTAAATAAATTATTCTTAGAATAACCCCATTTTCGAAATTTCAAGAAAAAATCCAGAACACATAGATTTGAAATGTCTGGCCAATTAACTTGTAAAATATGTTAGTGACTCCGTTCTCGACCAATAATTAATGGTAGTGATGAATTATCATTGTAAATGGGTTTTGGGATCAATTTGGTCTTAGAGAAGATGTTTTAGAAGGGGAAATTCCCGCCAACAAGCCATTTAAGAAAAGTTCGGTGGGTGGCATATACATCACACATCCTAGATCAAGTAAAGACTCTGGGTTTTGAGCAAGTCACAGCTGCATCCATTTCATTAAAAATTGATGATCTGTTAACAATACTGTCGAAAGGATGGCTAGCTCAAGAGTTTTATTAAAGTAATAGCAAATTCAGCCGTTTTTATCGTGAGAAAAAAATAGACTAGTATTTTTTTACCACCATGGTTGAGATAGGCCAGTAGGTACGCCTGATTTTGGCTAGTACAATCGTACAGACTGGTATTTTGTCCGGTATGAATCACCAAAATACGTCTATTGTTTTGCTCCCGGTACAATATATACCAGCTGGTATGGACAGGACGGGCACAAGATTCACAAAGTTTTCCTTGACATAGCCATCCCATTATCCAGATCATACGGTTCCTATAACTAAGCCACGATTCCAAACAATCCAGAAACCTGTTTGGATCGGATTGTGGATTTACAAGGAGTTTTTCAAAAGAATAGAAAATGCTATCAAGAGTACATAAATAATAATGTATCATTTTTACTTACAAATCCATCATCTTGATCTAAACAGACGCCATGTGCAAAGATTTTACTCCAATTTTGTGGAACCAAACATTGAAAATGGAATAAAATATTTTGCACAAATATATTTTATGATCAAACAAACGGAAGCATAATGAAAGCAAGAAAGAGATTATGATGTCTGTACTTAGATGAAACTCTCTTGGAATGACTCGAGCCAACTTATTGCACTAAGGTCATGTTCCTATACTAGTAGACCCCTAATGTTAGGTTAGCAATGTTGAAGTGAAAGATTCTATATTCCACATGGCAATTGACCGATTGGATCTGACTATATAACCCGAAACGTACAGTACATGAACCTTTTACTAGGTACTACATAATCGGATTAGTTACTTCTAATTGTCTCAGTTATCTAATTTAGAGGTCAATCACTTAGCCAAAAAAAATTGATATACAGATCAACCTGATTACAATATCTAAATGATTGCGTATTTTGAGTTCTTTACCTGATTATTCAAGAAAAAATTCAAGTAATTACTCGTTTTTATGCCCCTATGGTAGGCTTAAATGATACATTTGGTGCCTTCCCATTAAAAGAGTATAGCGGGTCTGTATGAAGATTGGATTTGATGTATGATTCATCGACTAAATTTCAAAGATAATGCTAAATTTACTAAAGGAGAATGTAGAAAGAAAAAAAGATAGAACGTCAATTCTTAGCAAATTAGGTGCGAAATTGTATAAAACAAAAAAAAGGAAAAAGAAAAAACGTACCTCTAATGTTACAACTTTCAATTATGATTTTAAACAAGGAAAAAACGTCAAATATTTCCATCATGGAGAAAGTTTCAAACCATAGGCAAACGACTAGCTACAAACGATTCCGATTCACTCTTTGCCCTTCTTCCCACTGGGAAGAAGGCAAAGAAATGCAAATTCATTGGGAATCATCAAGTCATGGAAAGCCAAACAAAAATTGCACATGCATGGTATTTTAAAATTAGTCGGACAAAAATGTCAGTGAACCAAAATGACGTCGTGTGCCATTGTGAGGTCTAAGTCATACCTTATTTCGGAAACGCATCATTTGCTCTTTGATTCGAATAGTGTTGCACCTTATAGTGACATTTTTATTGCACTTTGTGTCGAACAGATTGCCCCCAATGAGGATAAGTTGGGTGCCATTATTCTAAGTCAGACTTTCTGTATTGAGAAATTGAAACATTGATCTATGACTATGAGTCTAACATTCTTCTTGCACCTTTGGTCGGAAAAGTGCTAAAAAATTGCACTGTTTATCGAACTAAATTGCACTCATTTCTGAACAAGTGGCAATGTGATGTCAAATCATACTTTATTTTTTGAAAATTGTATAAGTTGCTCCTTCAATCGAATGACGTTGCACCTTATACGACATTTTATTTCACTTTGTATGGAACAAGTTGCCCCAATGAGAGAATTTTTAGGGTTTCACTTACAATGGGTATATTCATTTTTTCAACCACCCAGTTCCATGCATGCACAATAGATATTTTCCTCCTCTTGCTAGGCACAATATCATAAAAACCTCTAAATGAGTTTGCATTTAATTGCCCCTCTTTCCACAAATGCAATTACCCCTAATAGAGATGCAAAGGAGCAAGATTATGGGATTAAAAAAAGAGAATAAAAAGTTCTCTTTTAATTGAATTTGTATTTGTACCACGATACAAATCCAGGTAAAATTTCTGAATGCATGGGCAATACTACAAGATTATGGGTTTACTGCAGGTTTCTTGAGCCCAAGGCTATCATGAGATGGACGATGAGAAGCCTTCCACTGGAGTAGCAGGACCCAAAGAAAGCATTTATTTAGGTAAAAAGAGAAGTGTCAAAATCAATTCCTTAACCTAGATTTAAAATATCAACTGTTGTATAGAGTCTATAGACCGATAGTAATAACTTTCCTATGAGATTTTAAATTTTCTCTGCGCAGCAACCTCCCCCAAAGTGCTAGGGACAAAGAAAATGAGCAAAGAAAAGACCCTTAAAGTGTACATGAACGACTTAGATTCACTGTGCAGTGTATCTGAACCGTTTATGTACACTTTAGAGGTCTTTTCTTTACCTATTTTCTTTGTACTTAGCATTTCTCATTAATGAATAAGCAGCAGCTACCTCCACCATTAACGAATAAGCCGCGATCAGCCACCACTTTAATGTTGGGCTTAAATTGTTTCATACAAGAAGTCCACGGCTGATAGCCATAGAAGTTATGGTGCATGGTAACATTTGGGAAACCAAAGAACGTGGGTGCAAGTTTTTTCCAGCTAAAATCTGAAAGCACAGTACAACTGTTTCTTGAAGAAGAGGTCCACATGCATTTCAAAAAGTGCCTGTCAAGTGATTACTATATTATCTATAACTTCTGACAAGGTCAGTAGGACAGCGCTACTTTGTATGCAAGCAGAATTACAAAATAAAGTGGGAAGTCATCAAATTCATAGGAGTTTACTCATATGGCATCGAATAACATCCAAAAACACAGAATAAAAGATATAGGAACCATAGGTGAAAAGAAAAGAAAAGAAGAAACACAGTAGCAATAGTAGAAACAACATAAAAGCTAGATAGAAGCAGCAAAGCTAGTGTTTGGTAGAAACAGAAACACCTAGTTATGATCCGCCCTCCCAAGATGATCAATATCCAAAACATTCAGCGGTGTGTTCCAATCACCTGACCGGTTGCATCGTACTGAGGGTATCCACCAGGCTGGGGTGACAAACTTTTACCGTAAGTGGCAGGTGCAGTTCCATAACTACCTGAATGATCGTACCCAGTTGGCGGCTGTGTTGGAGCTGGTTGAGCATAGACAGCTTGCCCAGCCGGTGGTGGAGCACTAGCATAAGCAGCAGCTGGATCCACAGAACCTTGATAGCCACCATACCCTGCTGCTGCTGCGTTTTGAGCTGCTGGTTGTTCAGTGTAACCAGTAGGGTATGAACCGTAACCTCCAGTTGGTCCCGCTTGAGCATAACCTGCAAAGGCCTGCTGCTGCTGCTGCCCATAACCGGGAACAGGGCCTTGCTGGGGATAAACTGGAGCAGCAGATCCTGTGGCCACTGGCTGCGGCTGCTGCTGATTAATGTTGTACCCATCAGAACCATATGGCTGTGGATAGGTTTGCGGGTATGTCTGTTGGGATTGTGGTGGTGGTGCAGCATTTTGAGGATACTGCTGCTGGGTGGGTTGCACTGAGATGGGACCAGTATGATATGGCATATTATCACCTGGTTGAGTCCCCCGAGGTGGGCCGCCATAGTGTTGTTGGGCGTAAGGAAGCGGAGCCTTACCATACTGCTGATCCTGGGGAGCATAGCCCGGATGAGGGTAGCCTGCCCCCACTGGGCCTGGCTGCGAACCACCTCCTCCATAGGAAGGATGATAAGGAGCCTGGTTATCATATTTTGCTTCATTGTATCCATGACCATGTCCATAGCCCTGTGGAGCTTGGGAGGAATATGGAGGAGCTGCTGGCTGTGGCTGTCCATAATTGTAGTTATAATTTCCCTGTGCAGGGGGCGGAGGACCCATGGGATTAGGGGAAGGGCCATGTCCATGACTTGATGCTGGAACATCACCCATATGACCACCGTAATAGTCATACCCACCACCACCACCCGGTCCCTGCTGCAACATTGTTGACGGAGGATGCCTTTGCTCCCATCCTGAACCAAAGTTGCCACTCCTTGAGGAGCCCATTTGCTGTGGCGGATAATTAGGGGGCGGAGCATACTGTGAATTCTGAGATGGAGGATATGATCCTCGTTGCTGATAATTGTAGCCACCTGACTGTGAAGGATGAGGACCTCGGTGGTGACTCCATTGGGACTGTGCAGGTCCACGTGGATGAAACCCCTGCTGCTGCTGCTGATTATAACCGCCAGATAGAGAGGACGACCTCACCGTCTAGTGAAAGCAAGTAGAAAGGGAGGCAACAAAAGGGACAAAAAAAACAGCAGAAATCAGCACCCATTCTGATACTCAAAATACACCATTAAAATGATTATGTTGCAGCTAAGAGTCAGCTTCCTCATTATATTAGAGAATCATACGTCATAAACAAAGCATTGGAAGTAGCAAACAAAGATGAAAAATAATGAGAAGCATGTATGTCAACAAGATAAACAACATAAACTGACAAATAGAAATGGAAAAATAAGATACAAAGATCTAAAAAACCTCAAGGTTCTTTAGCACTTACAGAAGACAATATAGGAAGTTGATATATGCTCCCAATTTACCCTTCACAACTCAATTCAAATACGGCCACACAAGATAGCCAAAAACAACATTAAGATATGACAAGTGAAACAAAAGAAAAATCTCCCAGGGGGCAATAGTGCTTGTGGAATAAGGAGAAGTTAGGCCACCGACAAAGTTCTCATATGCAACACGAGAACAAACAGCGTAATAACATATACCCCCCAAAACACAATTCTTTCATCAAACTGAAACAACACAGGTTTTCACTGTTCGCTTCACAAAAGACTTAATAAGAATATAACCAATCTCTCACCAATGGAGAGAACTCACCCTGACAATCCATCAACTCTTAAACAAGACACTTCTTACCATCTCAAATTTATGTCACCACTAAGTGACATTTACTACTTGCAAATCATGTCTTCCAAACACCTATGTCACACAACCATGTTCCTCGATAGCTCCAAAAGCTACAAAACTCGCATCAACTTTGACTGCACGAGTTCCAATATGTGGGCACATATAGGCCAGGATATTGCCATTCGCACAACTACTACATATCAATTTTCCCAAAACATGATGTCACACAACCATGTTCCTCAATGGCTTCAAAAGCTACAAAACTTGCATCAACTTTGACTGCATGAGTTCCAATATGCGGGCACATATAGGCCAGGATATTGCCATTCGCACAACTACATCAATTTTCCCAAAACGCTTGTGTACCCAACTAATAAGCCCATCAATGGTAGTTTTATGTCGACCACCGCTGCTTGAATCCATGAATCACGTAGAATTAATAAAAGCAATCTCCTACTCAAAAGGAGAATTTTGCATAAGCAATGGCAGTGGACTACTGACAGGAGAATTACATAGAAGCGCTAAGCCGTAGTTTAGATGACGTCGTCTAGGAGACTGGGACACATGATATTCAGCACAGAATTGACAAGACTATCAATATAATAAAACAGAAGATTGCATATGAACTCTTTCAATTTGCTTAAATGACAAGAATGACAACACTACTTCCAAACAATAATTTGCTCACTATGATTGTGCCAAATCTCATTGCAACACAAAGGACATACCAAGTTCATCAAGAGTTCCAAGGATAGATCAAATCAATTCTGGGGAAAAGTTATACAAGCTTGAAGCATGATGACTCAACCAGGCATGCCACTACACTATTGACTCTGATGCAGAGGAAAATTGGGACACCAGAGAGGACTAGGACCAACACAATGTGGTGGTAATAGTATTATTAGCCTTAGTTTTAAGTCTCAAAAGCAATCTTACCAACTATTAACATCCTGCAATCGCGAGTGTTAATGCCTGATACCTCTCTTCAGTGGATGAGAGTGGATAGTAGTTGTTTATTGCTACACCAAGAAGGAAATGCTGACCCCATGAGGAAGGCAATAGCCAAATCTGCATTTTTAAAGCCAAACCAATTCGAAATCGGCACTTTCAGGATAAATAAATCATGGCAACCCTCAGCTTGAATAAAAGATCTTCCTAATTGCACTCAGATGACCTTTCGCATGGATCATTCATCAATGGCTCTTTCATAAAAATCGCAAACTCTCTTAAATTCTATTCTAGGCAATGAAGCTTTCACTTTGATACATTATTATGCAACAATTCTTTCTTCAATGAAAGAGCTCCACTCAACTGTACAATATATAGAAACGGTCACAAATATATGCTACTAACCAGTGAGAAATATATCCATCCGACTATGAATCAAATATCGCTTTGCAATACAGAGAGCGAACAATATATCTGAAAATGAATCGATATATTGCTTTGGCATATAGAGAGCTACTATATTTCAAAAGAAATCCATATAACAAACCAAGGGAGCCGATATGTCCAGAGTTTGCATCATTGTTTCAATCTCGGTTTCCAAACCTAAAATGTCTATAAACAACCACAACAATCACAGGCCCCCTGGACATTCCATCATCATGACACCACTAATAATGAGTACTCCGATGTAAAATAAGAAGTGATTATCCTGTTTACACTAAAGAGACCACCAACTAATGCATGCTCTCTCTGTCTCTCTCTCCAAACTACCACATGATACTCTACCATCATATAAGAATTCGAACCTAGTTTGAAATATGGAACCAAAGCATACAAGTTCTCTAGAGAAATGCTTAGATAACTTATAAAGCCATACATAAGGTAAGATGAGTTAACGTGCTAGGTAGGAGTTTGACACATTTACAGCCATACATGAAAAAAATGTGCAGTAAAGAACAAAACATTTGAGACAACATAGACAAGTAGGACTATGCATTCTACTCTTTATTTAGATCATATTATATGCAAGTTACCAATCAGTATTTTTGTTCCTATCATCTCCTGCAACATGTATAAAAAATGAATTCCATGAATGTGGGTAACATAAAGGCGAATGTTTAACAATTCAATTTCTAGGCCTTAAGAGGACATGGAAACAGCAACAATATAAAAATGAGAAACAATATACACTTCAACTTGCACAAAGGAAAGCTCGAAAGTTGAAACAAACCTGATCCATAACTTCTTTTATCATTTCTCTTGCCATTTCAATCTGCTTCTTATCACCAGAAACACGCACTGTCCTTTCTTTAGATTGGTCACCATCAGGGGTATGTTGTGGTGTCAACTATACAAAATGACATTGTCAGTATTTATTAGATCTACAGCTCTTGTGGAAGATAGTTATTACATCTGTTGAGACACCAACATTTATCGTCCCATACATCTCAGAGCCCAACTACCTGAATACGTGCCCCTGATCTGGTCTGTAGGCTTTTAATAGTCTCCCCAAATTTGCCTATGATTAAACCAACCTGGAGTACAAGAAAGTGAAGTTATGGCATGTGGCAAAGATAATGGCAACCAACAAATATGAAGACCAAAGTCACCTTCTCATATGGAACTTGAATCAGAATTTGTTCTGCAGCTCCTGCAGCTTGTACGTAACTAACACCCCTGGCTACAAGGGAAGGGGAACCCCCTGCATCTGCCTATAAAACCAAAAGTTGGCTTATCAAATGCAAATCACAGCACTATTATCCAAGAGAAGGAAAAAAAATTGAAGTATAGGAGGTTAAACATGCAACAGAGTAAGAGCAATTAAGAACACTAAAACGAAATAGTGGTTTGGAACCTCAGCTATAACATCATTTATCAGCCTCTCAGCCTTGTTTATACTTTCTAAAGTTCCTCTAAGTTCCGCAGGCCTGGTGGTAGAATTAGGATCAGAATCCGCATCCCTTGTGATCTGAATCTTGGCACCTGAATTGATTTGCAAAAACCGAATAGTTTCCCCGTGCTTGCCAATAAGAACTCCAACCTGCCAAAATCCACACAACAATCACTTTAGAAACAACCATAACCAATGAAAAGTTTGCAAAAGTGGCAGTCACGTCATATGCAATGTTCTGAAAATTGCTAGGGGCTAGTCGGGCTGAAGAGAGGACCCTAGCACCTAGCCCGACTAGTCGAGGACTTATAAGGACTAGAGATTAGTTGTTTTTTATTTGTTTAAAAATATCTCATCAACTCCCCAAAAGTGAGTAAGAAATGACATAAAACTAGGAAGAAAAGAATGAAGACTAAAGTAACCACTAGAATGCAACTAATAACAAATAACTAGTCAAACACGAAGTTCGAATTTCAAAGTTCAAAATAAAATGAAATTAAGTACTCAACAGATAAAAACTGTATGCGAAACATCTATATAGACATACATATAAACATATATGCGTTTTTGTAAAAATAACACTAAACCCCTGGTCTTTTTACAACTTAAGAAATAGACCCGCCAACTAGTCACCGCCTAGCCGAGCCAATAATCCCCAACTGGCCGATTAATTCCTGACTACTGTACAAAACAGCTAATCAACTCCTAAACCCTAAAATCAAGGCGGCATGTAGCTGCCTAGGCTGATTTTAGAACGCTGATAATCTGAGAGATATGATTATTATGTATTTTGTCTCCTTATCTGCAGCTATTTCAGCACCAAAACCATAGCTACGGCAAACATTTACATCTTCTAATGTTTTCTTATCCTTTTTCTTTTGCGATGAAACGACATGTCCAATTCTTGTTTCATAAGTAAAGCTACGTTCATTGGGCCACACATCTCCAGTCAACTTAAGAACTCCCAAGTTGAACTTACAAGCCAAATAATGATGATGCCAGACAGCCTATAACCCACTCCTTGGCTGTGGAACTTTTTCTTGTCCCACTTAACATGGGCTGGAAAAGATTCTACTAAAGAAGAAATGGAATGTGCTGAAAAGAGATAAGAACCAGAGGAGATACAGCCACAGAAAGAGAGACCAGTACTCACTCAGGGTCAGTCTAAAATCCATGACAAAAGCAACTTCTAGATCCTGTCTGTTGAGACACAGACATGATTGTTTTGACAAAAACTCATCTCAAGGGCCAGTTCCCCCCACTTTTCAAACTAATTCGAATAGACCTTAACATTGCATGAATTTGACCTCAATAAAGCATAGATAAAATCTAGAGCGGGAATATGCATGTCTTTTTTCGTTGATAAGACAAGAATATGCATATATATGTCATCGGATTTTGCTCCGCCTTTATATGGTGACATATAAACCAGGCAGCTCTCAACATAGCTCATTAGAGAAAACGGATTCATGTAGCACGCCCCAATTGATAAGGCTTTGAATAGGTAATCAACCGCAATGGTAAGGACTACGGACGGAGACTTCTAAAGGGTTGCATATGGAGTCTGACACTTAACAGCCAACACCTGCCAGACACTCTGAAAGATCGTGTCGGAACTTGTCCAAGAATGTATCATTGGTTCCTTTTTCTACAACAGGACACTCTTCAGTGCATTACTCGGGCTAACATGAATACAATGTTCAAACACTTAGTAATACGATTCCATCCATCTCTTCGTCTTTAAATTATGTCACATATGATCTCTTAAATTCCCTAGCTTAGTGTTGCATTTTCATTATCCATGACTAAAATGTTGATGCACACAGCATACACAAACATACAAAACAGTTATTTCAAGCGTGCCCTCGACATGTTCGGTCCTCCTTTTATGGGGAAAAAAAATCTCAGAGTGTGTCTATGTTACTTGGCTTCAATATTCTTCCTCTGCTCAAAAGAGAGTCTTACAATCCCCCATTTTTCTCAAAGGAGAGTTTTAGGCCCCATTCCAGATTCTCAAATAAGTATTTAAAAAATAAGGACCTATTTTCAAGCTTAAAAATAATAGGCTTACGAAAATAATTTTCCATTTTTTTTTTGCAAGGTTTGATTGATCTCATCAAAATCTATCAAACAAAATCCATATTGCATATTTTTTTTATTTTAGTAAGCCTATTATTTTTAAGCTTGAAAATTGCAAATAATTACTTATTAAGTTATTTTTGAAGGGGGGGAATCAAAACACCACCTTACATTCATTGTCCCAAGTAAAATTTCATACATGAATCCAATATAACCATTGTCCCAAGTAAAATTTCATACATGAATCTAATATAACCATCAGTATCAAATAGCCAGATTTATCTAATTCTAATGCTAAGGACATGGGGGACACAAGAAAACTCAATGTTTCTTATACATTGTTTTTAATTTATTTTCTTGGGCAAACGGTGTTCGGAAGGTGTCATAAAGCATTTCTACATACTGTGATAGTTTTATGCAGATGTATTCGATATAGAAAATACTAGTATGCTTTCTACATGAATGTTCAACTGAACATCTGGAACCCAACCCACCTAATGTCAGAAATTTCCGTGTAACATAGAACAAAACTATGAGTTACTTCCCTTTTTAGTACTCCTTATGTTGAGGCGAGGTGAAAGGAGATGAGATCAATCGAAAAAAAGGCTCTTTCACACAACAGAAACAAGAAGTAGCCACTAAACTGAATGCACAATGTCCTATACAACACCAAAGGAACCCAAGTTGGTCGTTATGTAATATATTATTCACCTTATTATTCGGAACCTCCATTTTCCGAGACACGGCTTCAGTCTCAGCTGCAGGTTCCTGTTCCTCAGAATAAACAACTGCAGCCTGAGGAACTTCTGTTGGGGGTTCCTGATGCTCCCCGCCACCAGAAGGTTGTTGCTGGGGACTTTCCAACAGAGTATTCTCAACCGAAGGTGGCTGGGTTTCTTCCTTTGACTGATCATCAGAAGAAGGTTGTTTGTCATTCTCAGTGTCCGGAGCTTCATCAGTGGGTTCTTGAGCATCCACTGACTCAGTATTATGTTCCACATATGGCAGTTCAACGTCCTCCACCTTCGCCTCTTGGAATCCATTCACATTAACACCTACAAAATGAGACAATGAAGCATTACTACCACACAACCTAAACTTCAAGCAAGAACCTCTTGGAATCCATTCACATTAACACCTACAAAATGAGACAATGAAGCATTACTACCACACAACCTAAACTTCAAGCAAGAAAATTAGTAGTAACCAGTAAGAATACAGAAACAAACACAGTTAAACGTACACAAAAACCATCAACGAATACACCACTATGGACTGACACGACTATGCACCAGGCACGCAAGCTTAAGCAATACTTAGAGAGACAATTACATGTGCGTGTAAATCTTTCTTGAGACAATTACATGAGCATGCTCATTCACACAGAAAAACGCAGGCAAATGCATTTAAACACAGGCATACAACAGACAATGTTTCGAAAGTCGCTAGACGCTAGTCGGGTGGAAAAGGGCACCAAGGGACTAGGCGCTAATTAGTCGGCTCCCTAATCTAGGCATTGGACGGGACAACTAGCAGACCTAGGGTCCCCGACTATTTTCAGCAAAGAAGCGGAGGAAACCCTAGAAATTGATAAGCTTCCTGTTACATGTTGGGGCCTAACAAAACTACAACAAAAATGAACGCAACCGAATAGAGCTAAGTTTGCCGATAAACAACAACGGCAAGCTCCATGGTTTTCTTATCATAACTCAAAATTCATGCTATAAATCTATCTGCAAGAATGTACGAAAATGTTCTCTCCGGAGAAGAAGTAAGAAAAAACCCAAGCAAAGAGAGGAATACCTAAGCCGTCGGGATTCTCCTCCAAACGAGGTCGTTTAGCTTCGGACTCGTCCGAGTGGCCACCAACCGCAGCAGCTCCGTTCTCCTCCTCTACCCCCTCGTCTCTCTGTCCCGAATCCGCTCCGTTGGCGTTCGTGGGGGTCGGCTCGGGTGCATCCGGCTCGAAATCCTCGTGCTTCCGCTTGAGATCCGACGGCGTAGGGCTCGCCGCCGCCGCGACAACCTCTTCCTCCGCCATGACAACTTGCGTTAGGGTTTCAACCGGGCAATTACAATATAAAAGGAGATTTTCTTCGTATATTGTACTGTGTCGTGATGCGTGTGTGTGTAGGAGACGACGATTACCGAGCGGAAGAGGACATGGACACGACTATATATATGTGCGTGTGAGGTTGTGGGACTATTATGGGCGCTCTCGCTCAGGATATTTTTTTGTGATTTAGGGTTGAATTCTCCACACGGGTGGGGCAGTAGTAAACCGGCCGGTCTAGCCCATTTCAAAGGTCCAGGCCCATATCCTAGTGTCTGCAGGCTCTGGTTTGGGGCCGAACTTGGGCTTTCAGCTGATGTTTCTAAACTTTTTAAGGAGTTTTTAATACGGTCTTCTTCTTTGGGAAAATGACAGCTAAGGACGTGTTTCAATAATTAATATTCGTCAAAAATATAATGAGAATATTTTTTAATGTTAAAAATATTCTTAGCAGGTATTAATTATCAAAACACGTCTTATGCCATCAATTTCCCTTCTTTTTTCCTCTTACTCTTGTAAGCTTCGGGTCAAATTTTTATATAGTGTATTATTTTTTGTCTCGATGAGAGGAATTGTAAAAATATGGATTTGAAAAAATTAATGAAAGACAACAAAAAACCCAGAAGACTTACTTTTTATCTTAATAATTTATTGATGTTCAAAAGAATTTGGTGTTTCTCCTAGTAATAATTCCCATGACATATGTAAACGAGCTCTTGTCAATCAATTAAAAATTAAAATAACAATATTAGGGGTTGAAGTAATAGGCTTGACTTCGTTTAAGTTAAACTATTATGATATACATAGAAACCAAATTCAAATACTCCACCATTTATGCATTTTGATTATAGGTGGCAATTTCATCCAAAATTAATAATCAATCATTTTTCTTCTTTTTTTGGTTGGTTTGGTCACACTTTATTTTATTGGAGAAGACTATCATAGTTAGATGATTAGTTTGGCTCTATCCAAGATATTTATAATGAACTCCATTATGGAAGCGCCGCTAGACTATTATTAATATAATCTTTTCCATTTTGTTAAAGAAAATCTCTAAATGTTGTATTTAGTCCTTCCCAAAATTATAATCCTTTAATTATTTTTGTAATACTTGGACTTGAAATTACAATTTGGTTAAGAAAGAGGACATTGGTCCTCTGTTTTTTCTTCTCGTATGTATTGTACAAATAATATGTATACTCCAAGTTAAAAGGTGTTATTTATATTGTTCCTTTTAACCACTAAAACTTATCTCAATGCAAATTTGAGTCATGGGTTGGAATGTATATTTAGGGGCTTGTACTAAAATATTAAATTTAGAGGCTCTTATAGGATTTTCTAGTGTTGTTTTTTCTCAAGTTCAAAAAATAACCACTCGTTTTTTAAAAGACAATTACAAGTAGTCCTATTTAATAAATTGTGCTAAGAAAAAGTCAGATCAATTCAAAGGACTTCCGCTCTTCGACTAAAAAGAGACATCTCAACTTTTAATTTGTAAATGACCCTATATTTGTAAATTTCTTGAGTTGCCACTACTCTTACCACTAGGCACATACCATTTCGTTGATAATATTGCAAAATTTAACATATGTTAACATTTTTTCAATAATTGTCAAACTAATCTATGTATGATACATATGATAAAAATGGTATTATTTATTTTAAATAATGTGAATTTTCTTGGAAATAAATAATTAGTTAGTATTAGGTTTGGCGACGTAATTCCTATTTTTCGCAAATGGGTACCTTCTTGGCGTGGAAACCCTTACTTTATCGCCAAAAGGTACTACTCACTAGCGATGAAATCTGGGTTTTCTCGTCAAAAACTACCCATTGGCAACGAAACTTGTTTTTCCTGGCCAAAACTGACTTTTTGGCGAGAAACTAACTAAATTCCATTTCCTCGCCAAAAAAGTTCCATTGACTGAAATCTGATTTCCTCACCGAAAGGTACCATTTGACGAGGAACTTGGATTTTTGTCACTAGATTTTGCTCAGCATAAGAATTTTACTAATCTTTGAAAGGTTACAAAGATTAAAAGGACAAGGGCAAACCGAAAAGAAAAATTACTAACCTCGGACTACTCGAGACCCAAACGTTGGCAAGAGACAAACGAAAACAGGCAAGGCCCAAACCCCAAAACCCTACAGATCACCCTAACGGCCAACTCCACCCAAAAAGCCGCCAACACTGGAAAAGCTTCGCCACCACTTCCAAAACTCAGGGAACCTACCCCTGAGATGCAAAGAAACTCTTTTGTTGCAATTAGTCCTGACATCGCCATCCTGCACCAATGAAACCCTGTCGTCTTGCTGCCGAACTGTGAACATGCCACCTGAAAATCCACGACCGACTCCTTGCTCCACGAAAATTGTGTCCTTGCCGCCAAAACACCATAGTCGCGCCCTCAAACACCAACTAAACATCTCAAAAAAAATGATGCCCAGACAACCCCAAAACTTCTGCAAAGCTCAAATATCTGAAAATAAAAAACAAACAAAACCCTAATCCTAGACAACTACAAACCCCACCCTAGACCCACCGCCTCTGTCAC
This sequence comes from Rhododendron kiyosumense, assembly GCA_019656275.1. NCBI lineage: Eukaryota > Viridiplantae > Streptophyta > Magnoliopsida > Ericales > Ericaceae > Rhododendron > Rhododendron kiyosumense. The sequence goes on from BPLS01000128.1 coordinate 939,293, forward strand.
TGCCTTAAAGACCCCTGGAAACAAACACATAAACCTAACTCCGGCCAACAGCACGCCATCAAACAAAAGCCCGACCAGAGCCCCACTCCATCAACAACCACCAACGTCGAACCGGCGATGCACGCTCGTGCCCTCCTCCAAAAACACCAAAAATGAAAGGTAGGCCAACACAGCCAAACATGAGGGTTGCAAAACCAAAGGTCGCATGGGACCCACGCCATTAAGCACAAATGACGAAACGCCACCAACAACCGGAACCACCTGGCTGTTAAGCCCAAAAACAGATCCAACCAAGAAAAGAATCGACGGGGTAAGACGGCGAAATTGGTAGGAATGGCGGTGAAAAAAGGTGAGAACGATCGAGACGAGGAAGGGGTAAGATGTAGAAGAAAGGAGAAAGGGGAAATAAAGAAAATGAAGGCCCCCCCTCCCTTAGGTGGCAGCGCAACTTGAAGGGGTTAGGAGGGAGAGAGGGAGACGAAGGGTTTTAGGACAAGAAATGTTAGTGAGACAATTACAAGTTGAGTTCGTTTGTTGTAGTGATTGTTATTGCATCTTTTATGTTTTAGTTCCCATTTCATACACAACTTTTAATTTCACCCTTGGTTTTGAGTTATTCACAACAAAGGAAATCCTACTTCTTAAATTGGTTGCAATTCTAAAGGTGCAAATAAGTTGTCATAGCTCTTAGAAATATTGTTCTTCAGATAATGAAGGTTTCTAGCAAACAACCGAATTTTAAGAAAAACTACACTGGAGAAAAAGGATAATAACACTATGAGAAAGACATTAATTTAGGCATTTTCCTTAGTTGAATTTGAGGGGCCTTCACCCTCTTCTCTATTGTACTTCCACACTGTAGACATTATCCCAGTACATTTTGCTTTTTTTGCCCTTTGAACCTACACAAGTGACATATATTATCTAATTTAGGCGGTGCTTGAATCATAGTTGTGGTTTACAAAAACACTGTGAGAGAAAAGAAAAAAAGTAGTATATACCAATAATCAAGTGAAGAAGCTAAAGTTGTCTATTTCCAACTTTTAACATTTTCCATTTTTAATGGTTAATTGCTCCACAAACCCATGATTTTGAAATGAAGACTGAGGAGTAATTTATAATAGGTGAATAATCAATCAATGATCATATATAACATGAGAAAATACAAGTACTGAAGGCATAACTTAAGTATGATGTCATACTCTGTCTGGTGTGCTCTTGTTGATGGTTATAGTCTTCAAGTTGTTAGGTCTATTCTGAACATATTTCTTTAATTGTTGGTCATCCATTGTCTCAATCTCGTTTATCTGTTTATATGCATGGTAAATGAAAACAAGTTACGATGAGTAAAAACACTATACGCACCGAAACTATATTTACGGAATATATTTTAAAACTTTAAACACCCCAACCCCTCCCCCCCTCCCCCCCCTCCCCACAAACCATTCATATCATATAACTCAAAAAGTAGAATATTTATACAAAAAGATTGTTGAAATATAAACAAAAACATGAAAAAAAAATTGCATTTTGTTCTATAAAATGGACAACAAGTAGAATTTCAAATTCAAACTATCCATTTTGTTAAGCAAAATACAATTGGTTCAGGTGCCTATTAGGGTCTAATTAATCTAATTTTTCAAAGAAATAATATTTTCTATTGAATCTCAAGAGGAAGGGTTCGGATTGTTAACGTGATTCTCAAGTAGAGCTCACATGTAAAGGTTGAAGGAGTGTGGAGAGGAACTGATCCCATCAACTAATGCTAATATTGGGCGTAATAAATGGGATCATATACAAGAGCGGTGGTATGGCTTAAATCAGGCCAACTGTTGTTTTATTGGATTTTTTGAGTTTTAGGTAGATTCATGTCAAACATTGTGAATAAACTATTCATCTTAACAATTGGAATTTAATAAATAAATAACAGATGACTAAAAGCAAATCAAATGATTCTATTAAAATTTAAAGATAATAAGCAACATCATCAAAGCTAAGTGAACTAAACCCTATTACCGAGATCATATATTGAAACCCATGTAATTGTAAAAGAACATGTAATTATATAAGCTCAAATTATAAACTCAAATGGTTACATTTTGTATAAAGAAATTTCGCTTTGATATTTGTAGATAGGACTATGGGTGTTATTGTCTACTTAGCCAAAATACATTCTAATTGTAATTTTGTCATTTGCATAAAATTTATCTTAGTACAACTCTTTAAAAGAAGACACCAGTGTGATCAACCAAAAGGAAAATAACAAAATAATAAAAGGTTTTATTTACATACCCAGGTTAAAAGATTTGTCAATTCATTTTCCAAAGTATTTCTTTCCTTGTCAAAGACTTTTTTCTTCTCTTGCCATATTTGAGCCTTTGTATCCATGGTTAGTGTCTTGCAATTCATTTATCTTCTTGTGTAGACGTCATCTCTTTCTACAATTGACACAATAAGTATACAAAAAAAAAAAAAGGGGTATACTATTGAGAGATATAATCTCTAAATGGGTGACATTAATTGAGTTTAACAAATGTAACGGGAATGGAAAGCCAAAACCAAAGAAAAAGGCATAACAATCTTTTTATACCCAGTAATAAAATTTTATCACGATGAATATGCAATGAAACCAGCTGTACGTTACAAGGCTCTATTTTTTAAGAAGTTGCTCCATGTGACATAGAAAGCCATATAAAGCTTCTAGAAACATGAAAAAGTGTGAGAGAGAAAGAGGGGGAGGGGGAGGGGGAGGAGGAGGGGGGGTCCATCCAAAGAAGAGGTTACATGCCTTTTAAGGGATTGGTTAATTACATGCGGAAGAGCAAAGGTTAATTACATGTGGATTGTGGAAGAGTAAAACAAAATTGTTAGATTGTCATGCTTTTGCCCCTAGTAGCACATGATTCCAAACCCCCAGTAGCACATGATTCCAAACCTGTTACCACTCTTTTTAGTATGCTAATTTTAGTTAATAGTGTACCTTTGTATCTTTTCGAAAATAGCATCTCTAATACAACATGCAAGTTTGGCTATTTAATTCGCATTAAATGGCTTTTCAGTGGTCCCTTTATGACCTACATATGAGCTATTATAGCTTGTGGGATTGACTTTGGCTTTTAGTAGATTCAGGTGATGACACTTACAAGTAATGACTACTCTTAGCACAACAAAATAAAAAATGCTTTCATTTATTTATTTATTTTTATCTTAAATATACCCATAATTTTATTTAAATGGCCTAAGTGAAATATGGCAAAACATGATGGCTAAATTTAAAAATCAAAAAAAAAATCAAAACTACAAACTTTGACTTCAATGCAAAATATGTTTTTAAAGTAGAAGGTATTGATTAAGGAAAAAAAGGTCAAACCGGCTAACCGAAGAAAGACCACAAAATAAAAATTTTCTTGATAGAGGTGTGTCAAATTTTGAACAAAAGAAGAAAGTCCATAATCTCTCTTTATGCATGCATGTTATAAATTCGTCTTGTATTGACTTTGTTTGTTTCAATGGCTACGACAATGTGTGCATTTTCAACTACACAATTTGTGAAAACTAAATTGCGCAGTAGGATTTTCAACAAATTTTCAACAAGTTTCTTGATTATATACAATGAAAGAGACACTGTTCAAGGTTCTCATGATGATTCAATTATCGATGCTTTTGATAACATAAAACAACGTCAATTGAAGTACCTTATTTTAGTAGGTAGATTAAGTTAAATAATTTTTTTAGTACTCTACCTTCATAAAGAAAATAGCATTTGTTATGACTATAATATGTTAGGGCTTATAAGCTCAATAAATTAATTTTTTCGTCTTTATTTAAAAAAATTAAATTTCAATTGTAATTTTTTAAATTTTAAATTTCTCTGATAAAGAAATATTTTTAAAAAAAAAAATTGATGAAAATTTAATAATACGCAAAAAATTTAAATAAAGGGAAAAAAAAAAGACGATTTGTAAAACCACCCGAGTGAGAAAATAAATGCTAATGACCATCCCAGCAAGCCAAATTTACAAGCATTCCGAGAAAATAAAAAAAATGATGCTAATGACCATCCCAGCATCATCATCTTCACCACCGCCCCTTTTATCACCGTCATCGTCATATACAAACCCATTGTTGCCTGTTTTCACAAGCACCGTAGCTGCTGCTGTGTTGTTACCTACAAGCCATGCTACCCCGACCACCACTTATTCAAATTTCAAGAGTGTGAAAATCGAAGGACGAACAACAAGAGGAAGAAGAAGGAGAAGGCGGGGTGTGTCATCGTCGGACAATCAGACAGTGGTCGAAGCGCCAGCAGCAACCACATCATCTTCATCAGCTGCCGTTGAATCTCCGTCGTTGGAAGTTGTGAGGAACTTCTATGGGGGAATCAACAGCCACGATCTCGCCTCCGTGGAGGACCTCATTGCCCACGATTGCGTCTACGAAGACCTTATCTTCTCTCGACCATTCGTTGGTCGTAAGGTAACTCTCTCTGGAATTCTGTTGCCACTCCATTTTTTTCTCAGTACCGACACCGTCGTTCAACCCTTGTGTCTTAGGAATACTTATTCACATTATGATTCTATTACTTTCGATAGACTTTCGGACAGTGGGTCGATCCATTTTCTATTGGGAAATGCTACAAGTGTGTATTGCATGCACCCAGTTGGCTGTGTACAACATACAACCATTGTATCACTTTGAATTCATAACATTTTGCTTAAAATATCCATACTATCAGTCTTCAAGTAGTAGCATTTAAAACATCCATACTGGTGTGGGGTAGGTAGCGAAAGGTATGTGAACTTGACCTCGAACACTAGTAGTATATGAGCCTGTGTGGCCCCTTCAGCCATTGCTAATTGATGCCCCCTTCAGCCATTGCTAATTGATTTTGAGTTGAATGCTACATGGTATCAGTCTTTTGGACAACTCTCCCTCGATTGATTGCCCCATTGTTTGAAGACTTGTGTCTTCAGTGAATCTTATTTCGTTATACTTCCTATGTTATGGATCTTTCTTGTTTAGCTAAGCACATGTGGGTCAGGAGGCGCATGTGCAGGAACGTATTAGAGTTTGTCCCACATTAGAAAATTGTAACCTCCAAAACTGGTCCTAGGTGGCTTCTCCACTCATTATCAATTGGTTTGGGACCTTTGGGTTAGATGCTTTGACAAAAATTTTGCTAGAGCCATTTCTTGACACTCTTGTGGCCTTAGTAGGAGAGAGCAAGAGGAAAAATTGGATTGAGAAGTTGGCACAAGGTTTGCCAAAGTTATAATTTTGCAATAGATTAGCTGCCCATCAAAGTTGGATTTTCAAGAGATCAAGTAAAATCATTGCTCATAGATTTTGCCAACTGTTGGATCCTCTTACTTCTTTTGGGGTGCTTGCGGCGCCAGCCTAAAAGCACTTAAAACTTTACAATGATCCTTCAGTTTTTCAAGACATACAAGGAAACTAAATATGTCTAATCAAAGTTAGGTTTATTATTCATGGTCTATACATCGTGGCTTAGAAAATGAACGGCATGGCTCATCAAAACGGGACCTGTGCTGGGGCTCACAAGCCGAATTGTTTGGTCCAGTTCCTTACAAAAAATTGTATAGCATGACATGAATACACCAGTGCACCTACCTTGGATACGCATTAAGTGTGTGCATGTGTGAGGTGTATGGTGTGGTTCCGAGCACTGCTGTAACCAAATTCAAGAACTTCTGTTTGAAATGGCTACGGAAAATTGAAATAAGTTGTTTATACTCATGAAATTGCCAATACATGAAAAGCACAACACATCGACAGTTTTCAAGGCTAATTAAACCCAAGAATCTTCAGTTTTAAATTTTTAGCTCTGTCAAACAGCATGGGTATTCTCGTGTTTGAGACAGTATTTTGTGGCCTCTATACCTAAGTTTTTGTACTACTGCTTTTTCATTTTCATAGTGCACCCTTTTGAACTTTTTTCGATGCATTCAGTGCATTGACTTGAGTTTTCAAGCAAGAAGACCTTATACAACAACAGCCGATTATAGGACACAAATATTCATTAGACCCAAGTTCCAACACATTAATGGCTAAAACTATATTTGCCATTTTTGAAATACCAAACTTTTGGTCTTCATGTCTGTTTGTTTATGTTTTTGGAATCTCCTTGTCGAAATCTATCAAACCATCCACGACGCATGTGAAATTTCTTTTTGAAATGAAAGAATTTCATTTGCAGTACTTTGAAAGTCATGGATTCTGATCTTCAAACAGTTTACGGGACAAATTGGAAATTTCATTTTGGGGATTTCTCCCCAATTTCCCAGAGAAGGGAAAAACAAAGGAAACGAAACAGTGTTGATTTAGTAACCCTAGAAACTGTGTATGTTTTTGTGAGAATACCTTTTCCTTACACTGGTCATATGACTCGGATCAACTTCTAAGGACAATCTTTTTTTCTGTTTGTAACTCCATCTCTACCGAGAATATTCTCAACAAAACCAATGAAAAGTTATACCTAGGTATCGATTCTTACAGCTCAGTGCACAACTCTTTTCTGAAGATTTGGGACCCTTAATTGTTTATATATGTAGATGCCATAAGTTAGCAGCGTAGTGTATGCTCCCCCCTCTATCCCCTTTGAGGGGGACCCGGTCTCTTTCCTTTGGTTAGCTACCGTTCTTTTCTAAAAATCCTAAGAGTGCTTTTTCTGTCTTGCTTGTGGGCGTAAATGATCCGTGTGCGCGCTCACGCACCCCTCTCTTTGTTTTTTATTGGTTTTTTCTTGTTATTACGTAACCGGATGGTGTCCCTCCTCTCTAGGGGGGGGGGGGGGGGACGCCTGAGCTAGTTATATCTATCTTGTAGATATAACTAGCGAAAGGGGATAGAGTTCCTTCCCCCCCGCTAGGAGCTTAACGGGATCTTGATAGTTTATTTAACCATTCACATCTAGTCACTATCGTTCTGGTATTTTTTCCCCCCTCAAAGGGTTACTTTGAGGTTCAATTATTGTGCAGGCAATCCTAGAGTTCTTCCAGAAGTTCATCGATTCAATCAGCATGGATCTGCAATTTGTCATTGATGACATGTCACATGAGGATACCTCAGCTCTTGGCGTTACTTGGCACTTGGGTATGGTGAAGAATATAGTCTCTTTTCAAAATTTTTGATTCTTCCGTTCTCATGAACATTAAATTACATACAAAGCAACTGACTGTGGGAATGACAGAGTGGAAGGGAAAGCCTTTTCCGTTTAGCAAAGGGTGCAGCTTTTACAGGCTGGAGGTGGTAAATGGCAAGAGGCAAATAATGTAAGTGCACCTTTCCCTTGAAAGGATTCTCTGTTACGAGAACATGCATTATTTCCCCCCTTAACTTGCATTTGACATATTGACTTGAATCAGTGAAAATTTGGATCTTGTAAACTCTTTAAGGTGGACGGTGGGATTAAGTACGCCAAATCTGATTTTTTTTTTTCAAATTTTTTTCCATGTCATCACAACCTTCCAATCATGCATCAGCCGAAGATCTGATCGTCAGTAGTTGATTGAGAAGGATTGATTATTTTAAAAAGAAAAAAAAAGTATGTAACTTGTCGGAGGGAGAATACAAGCTTGAGGCGAGACTATATTAGAGTTCCTAAAGCTTCTATATGGAATGACCACTTGCAAGTCTCGAGATGGCTGAGTTTTAGGTGGTACCTTTGGAGTTCAGGAGGTTTAATTGTGTACTCTGGAATCTCAATATTAATTTTATTGGATGGAGATTTTGGTTCCAAAGCCCCAGTAGGCCGTTCATGTTTCGTCGGTGTGCATTAGTAGATGTGGGATTGAGACTGATAACTAGATTAAGATGGATTGCTGTTATACATTTAATGAGCAACTGAACTGGAAGGTAATCTTGAACATTATTAATTTTTTACGGGTCATGTAACAAGAAATTTACACAAATCCCAACCCCTACCGGACCCATTATACCCCAACGGCATCAACATCCGCTCCACAGGAGTTGAACCCATGTCCTCACTGCACAGTTACGAAACCGCTAGGCCAACTGCCCAGGTTCTCCAACATTAGTTGTAGGAGTTGATTTTTCGTTGCAGGAACCTCCTAATGGCAATGGTGAATTTTCTGTCGGACCTCAGATTTGCAATTAGAGCAGGAACCTTGCCAGAGTCTCGTGTCCATTGGGACAAAACCTCTCTCTCTCTCTCTCTCTCTCTATATATATATATATATATACACACACACGCGCGCGCAGACACACATGTATGAAGAAATTAAAGGGCAGCCATAACAGAAAAGAGGACTAAACTTTATTGTTGTAGTTGTTGTTTGCATAATAGGTGTTTTTGTATCAGGGATGATAATTAATTTGCAATGGATATGAATTTCCACTATTTTTTGGTTGTTTCTATATAGAACAAAATATACTCCTATGGAGATCATGTAGGTTCTCCCAACCTTGGACTGTCTGATGTGCTATCACGCTGCCATCTCCTCACCCCCTTCGTGCAACTATGGGGTGGATATATGGGTTTGGGCTATTCAACTATAATTGCTTAACAAATTCAAAATTACAACAAAACAACTGACCAAGAAAATTAAGTGGCTAGATATGGTTTTATTTCGGATTAAAATATGAACAAATAGTGCCATGCAAATCAAAATGTTTCTGGTCGAACAAGTAGAACATTCCTGGGATTTTTCTGTCATGGCCCGTAGGAGACTTTATTCCCTGCTCCAGGCACCTTATAGGACGACAAACTGTAGATAGAAAAAGTCATTCTTGCTGCAATTGATCAACCCAAACCATTCGCAACCTTTTTTTTAATTGTAGAAATGGACTAGATTTTTCTTCCATCATGATTTGAAACCATTTTAGCTGCTGCAGACGTTTTTTGAATGAGTAAATTACAGTAAACCCCCCTCAACTAACCCAAATTTTCACTTAACCCCCTCTGACTACAAAACCCAACAGTGTGCACCCTCTAACTATCCAGAATTGACACTTAACATCCTTTTGTTAGGTCTCCGTAGGAAAAATGCACCGACGGCCGTCTCCGGCCACCGGGCGGCCGATCCGAGCCGTCCAAAATTTTTTTTAAAAAAAACCGAGTGGGCTAACGCGGGAATCAACGGCATCCGACGTGCGTAGGTGCTCGATCTAAACACCCCATTTAAATTCTTGGGGTGTTTGGATCGA
>BPLS01000128.1:958478-976654 GCA_019656275.1 Rhododendron kiyosumense
GGGGTGCGTGTGTCGAAGTCTTGGTAGTTTTGGTTCTTTCTTGTAACTTTTGATGAAATCTGTATTGCCTTCGGGCTCTGAAATGAAATTGACTTTTTCAAAAAAAAAAACTAAGCGGTGGGGGGTGGGGAGGGCAAAAAGAGAGGTGTACTGAATTTCATGCACAAGGAAGCCAAAACCTATTTGAGATGGAAAGAAGAAATAAGAGCAATTGGCGCCACGGGGTGGCCACGGCGACCCACCTTGGCAGCGGTGGGGCACCGCCGTCCTCGCCAACCTATGACAAGTGGAGAGGAAAGGAGGAAGCTCTCATCCAGTTTCTTAACCACAACGTCCAATTGATAGATCAAAATCAGAGCCGTTTAATTTTGTGAGACTCAACTAAGAAAATTATTCATACCAAAAATTATATTGATAAGATATTGTTTGTTATATACATACAAAAAATTTATTTTTAATAAAAATAACAGATTTAATGGCCAAAAAAATAGATGGGCACATGATAATGACAAGGCAAGAAAACAACAAACCACAGCTTTTTATTCAGCAAAACAAGATTAACACGCCGACCCTGTTTCCTACGTACGCCACGAAACAAACATCGTTTCTACAAGATCAAAACATAAAAACAAGCATCCCATTGCTTCTATATATATAGAGCAAACAAGATGGGTACACCAAATATTATTGTCAAAAGCGATTCCCCTACCGAGGGAAATGGGAGCAGCGTAAACCGCAGACCCCTCCACATTAATTCATAAAGATTTAGGACTCCGCTGTTTTCTGATGTCGTGCCTTTTCCTTCTCCGCAACTTCACTTCCTTGGGTCTTGTCATACTCTTTACGATACAAAACACACATGGAATCAGATACATAGAATATTGGGCATGTATCCCCCACCGTCCTATTTTGTTTTTTTTTTTTTTTTTAATGTTTGTGCTATTTTTAAATCGCTTATATATTTCTAATATGAATTTCCGAAGTTATGCAAATAAATTTTATTTGATAGTTTTCGATCACTTCTATTATAGAGAGTTTTTTAAATTGTAAAAAATATTATAAATTGAAAGATATGAACAATTAAAAAATAGCGCAAATTTCAAAATTGGACAAACAAAATGGATGGAGCAAAAAGTAAACACAGCTAGATTTCTTGGGGGGGGGGGGGGGGGGGAGGAGAGTGAGTGAGTACAAACCAGGGTGACTCTCATGGATAATTTTGGAGGGTGTTTTTTCTTCTGAGGAAAGAGGGTCGTTGCCACCATAAATCCCACCAAATCCTTCTTCATCGCACCTAGTGGCATACCCTTCCCCAAAAGAATGAGACGTCACGTCCCTTCCCCACCCAACAACAACAACAAAAAAAACCGAAAAAAGCATAATCAGAATCCAAAAACCCCATATCACCATCATCTAGACTAGAAGTCATGAAAAGAAGATGCCAATGGCTTTCAATTTAATAATCAGAATTCAAAAACCATATCACCATCATTTAGATTAGAAGTCATGATGAAGTAATGAAAACAAACCCAGTTTTGGTGTTTCGCTTATTGGTCTGCTGTTGTTGATCCATGTCCTTGTGATTATTAGCACCAGTGTCTGAAGCAGGAGGCTGCTGGAAACTCAGCCCAGAAGTGTTGCGACGGATTTGATAAGGGAACTGGGGTGACGAAAACAGAGTGGGTGACTGAGTTCGGATCGACCTCACCGTGTTAAGCATAATACTTACTCCGTTGCTGTTTGATCGGTTAAGCGTATATATAGGAGAGAGAGAGAGATATGTGGTGGGGATATGAGTTTGTCAGTACTAGGCCTATATAAACGTAAAAGGAGATCACGAATTGAAGTAATTAGAGAGAGATATGGTTAGCCAAAGAGTGAGCAGAGCACCCCATTTGTCCGGCTCAAAGGTGGTGATCCTGGTCATGCTCCCCAGTTGTGACGCCTGTTTTTTGGTAGCTTGCCACGTACAGCATAAACAATGGACACTTGTCGGAGTTTCCAGATTTTGCATTGGACAATATTAAGTACTCCGTACTAGATATTTGAGGAGGCATGATCTTTTGCGTCAAAAACCTCTTTATCTTTTGTGCAGGAGGAATTTTTGTCGGTTGGATTTAAAAAAATATAAGAAAAAAATCACATAAATCAACGGTCAAAAAATCTCTCGGTACAGACCAGCACTGAATTTTCGAGATATTTAAGATGGGTTCTGGTCCGTCTACATCTTTCGGAGGTTCTTTTTAATGTGGAGCCATCACGTCGTAAATGAAAGAATCGAACGACTAAGATGGTGTCATTGTACAATTTCTTTGGAAGGCTATACTCGTCGTCAGTCTGTTCCGTCTCTCTGTTGACAGCGACTAATGGAATTTTGCCTCGACTCATCTCTCAGACACATGCAGTCCCCAAGCCCGGGATAACCTCAAGAGGGAGCGACTTATGGAATTTCATCTTACGTCAATCCTTTGAGATTCGAACCTTAGACCTTTCATTTGAAAATTCCATGTTCTAGCCCAAAGGAGTTGACTAAAAATTGAACATACGACCTTACGAGGGAACAAAGCCCTAAGGCCACGCTTGGCCAACCTTCTTGACCCTTGTTCTTCCATTATACTCCGTAGCACTGAAGATGAATGAAACCTTTAAACCTAATGCGAGATCAATTTTTTTCCTCCGTAAAAATTGTTTACAGTGAAGTCTGTGGTTAGGATGGCAACTCTCTGGAGAATCTTGGAATTGTCTTCTTTTTTTCCCTCTCTTTCTCAAAAGTAAGAATCGGGGTTTCTCCTGGGTTTGCGGATAAAGAAAATAAAAAATACCGAGTGCCGGTATCATGGAGAAAGTTTAGAAACGCGGACAACAACTTGTACAACATAAAAGACTGTTACTATACCCGGCATCTTAGAACTAAAAAACAACAAAAAAATTTAAAACCTTTTTACCCTCCCGGACCTTGGTTGACTTTTCTTGCACCTTAACTTTTCCCCAAAAATTCACAAAATCAATCTCTTAAACCAGCAAAGGTGACCCCATCGTCGATTTACCATTTTCCCCATCTTGACCATTTTTTTGGACCTAGATTGAGTTTTTCTCAAAAATTCACCAAAATAATATTTTAATCCAACAAAAGCAATCCTATCGCCCGATCACCCTCTTTTAACCCCTCTTGGGCTCTAGGTTGACTTTTCCCGAGCCCCAGTAAACTTTTTCCCGAAATTTCACAAAATAATATCTTAATCCAACGAAGGCAACCCAATTGCCTGATCAACTTTTTACGTCTTCTAGACCTTAGGTTGACTTTTTCCTAAAATTTCACAAAAGCAATATTTTAATCCAACAACGGCGACCCTATCGCCGCATTACGTTTTTACCCTTTTGGACTCTGATTGACTTTTCCCATATCCCAGGTTGACTTTTTTTCACGACCTTGACCCGTCCTTGAAGGTCCTAGCCATAACAAAGTGCCAATGAAACCATCACCAAGGCACATCAAACATATGACATCTAATAATCATATGGTTGAAAGGGACAAGAGTTTTTAGTCAATAGAAGCAAAACTTTATGTAGTCTAATTTAACAATATCTTACCCTTGCAGTAGGTCTATAACCTTAAATTACACCCCAGAGCTGTGCTTAATCACAAGGTTTAACAAGTCCCTTATAAGTATTAACAGAGTTTAACGAATAACTCAAAAGCATAACTAATATCCACGGGATGCCCACATGTCTCGAGTCCACAAGATAAAAGCCACGCCCTCGTAGTTCTCATTTTCTGAAAGGTGGAAAATTTCATAAGCCGCAACTTGTACGACTGATTAATATGCAATTCACATGTTTTCCATGGACAATAATAAAATCATTTGAAAATGACTCTTTTCATAGCTGTAATAACCCTGATTTTTAATTATGCATAATACGTGAATAATTATTGTGTTTTTAGTAAAAGCTCGTAGTTAACTAGTGAAGTTATTTTAGTTGGACGGAATTGATCACCTATATATGCTCTAGATGTCACTAATCGGCCAGACATGATAGGGAAGACACAAGGACAGGTGCACATAGGATAATTTTCCCTAGGATGATGGAAATATAACATACGGTGTATTTTGTTTGTAAGCACACCGCTTCACCTGGGAAATAACGAGAGAGAGACTGGGAAGAGCGAAAGAGAGAGGGAGAGTCGGCAAGAAAGAGAAGAAGGGAGAAAGAGGAAAGGGTTAGACTGTTAATTGAAGCTTCACAAGGTAAATTTGTGTATCCTCCATCTCAGGTTTCATATTTTACAAGTTCAACTCCTTGATCTAGTGGGTTAATTTCAGGGTTTTAGACCTTAGGGTTGTGAAATCCTTGTTAATGGAGGTTTTTATAGAGTTCTTGACAGACTCTCATGGAATCTTTGAAAACCCAGGCTCGATTTCCTTTCAATGTTCTATAATCTAATGGAATCATGAGTTTTTATTGTTATTCTCACCTTTAGATTCTGATTGGTGAAGTTGGGATTGATTATAAGAGTCTTAGTGAGTTTTAACTTCTGATTCTTGGGAAAAAAAAATCGTTGAACAAGACAGATTAGTAGGCTAAACTTCAGATAAGCATATCTTTGACATCCGGACTCCGATTAGGGCAAATTTTATATCAAGATTGATGCCCCGAAAGTCTACTTTCCAATGGAGGTGGTCCCAGCATCTAATTCCAATCCTATCAAATTCTATAGCCAAAATACAGAGGCTGGTTTTTGGACTCCATACCGATTTTGCAGTTTTGTTAGGTTCCGCGTTTACTTAGATTGGGACCTTAACCTTGGACCTTTGTGAGCTACTAGGGAGATCTAATGAAAGTATTTAGATGTCTAAATGTGTTTCATTGAATCTGAATTATAATTACCTTATATGCTTATGTAGGGAACGTGGTTTAGAAGCTCGGACCGAGGTGAGTGATTAATACCCAAGACACATGGTTTATTATAAGCTTTTCACTTCAATGATATTTTATATTTTGGTATGAACTCCATGGAATATCAATGAAAGGTGGACATGTTTTTATCTATTAATGGCATCCTCCCACGTCCCAGCTTGCTAGGGGACACGTGCTAAAGGCTAGCAAGGCATGGCTATGATCTCGGATAACGAAAGACGTCTTAACTTATCCACTACCGGGGACGCCTGGTAGACATGAAATGAATAGAGGATGTGCATTACTATGCTATGTTGCTATGAGATGTGATTCGTTTTTAAATGGTTTTATCAATGTCCATGGAAAGCATGTGAATTGCGTATTAATCATTCATACGAGCTTTGGCTTACGAATTTTCCCACCTTTCAGGCATCGGGACGTAGAGTGATCGTGTATAGCTTTCTTTTGGTCGTGCTGTGTAGATATGGACTTGTAGATAAGGAGTTGCTCTTGTGAACACTTTTGACTTGTAAATATGCACAGCTCTGGGTGGTTTGCAACGTAGAGATCCTTGTAAAGACTTTTGGCATTTGGCATATGTAATAAAATGGAAGTTGCTTCCGCTTGTCATTAATTGAGTCCCTTTAGTCATTTGCTAATGAGGTGTTAACTTTAATATGGCCTTAGTGATGTAATCACTGGCACTTTGTTGTGACTAGAGCCTTTAGGGGCGGGCTAGGGTCGTGACAATAGCAACATGGCATAGTAATGCACATCCTCATATTCATCTCATGGCTACCAGGTATCTCAGATAGTGGATAAGTTTTAGACGTCTTTACGTAATCCCATATCATAGTCATATCTTCCTAGCCTTTTAGCATGTGTTCTCTAGCAAGTTGGGATGTGTAGGATGCCATTAATGAATAGAAAACATGTCCACCTCTCATTAATATTCCAAGGAATTCATATTTTAGCATAAAATATCACGGAAACAATAAACTTGTACAAAAACATAGGATTTGGGTATTAGATCACTCACCTCAATTCCCAAGAAGCCAATATTATAAGGGAAAGATTTTCTAAATAACTTAAAATACCTTTGGAGGTTGCCTCGTTATGCATTGATGTTGATCCAAAGCATCACAGCACTGCGACATGACATGAAAAAGTTAGTGACCAACAAAATATATTTTAAAACGCACATTTCGAAATATAACACACATTCGGAGGCATTAAATTTGTTAATCCTTCAAACTTTTACAGGGGAAAAAATAAGAATCCAACCAACCCCTAGATGTCAATCACCTAATTCAGCAACTTAGCTAGAATAACTCCATTAGGCCCTGTTCCAGAACACCTTCTTAAAAAATAAGTACTTATTTCACATTTTCAAACTCAAAAGTAATGTAAATAAAAAATATTTTTTAAATTTTTTTGCACCATATAAAGATCTCGATAAAATCTATCAAATAAGATCTATATTGCTAGAAAAATTATTTGCGTAAATACACTATTTTTGAGCTTGAAATTGCCTTCTTAAAAAATAAGTACTTAAATCGAGTTCTGGAATGGGGAAGGTAATAATCAAAATCAAGCTTGGAGCAAAAAAAAATCCACTGATTCTCATAGTAGATTCAAAAGAAGTTAGTTTGAACTCTAATTGTTCCATGAAATCCATCCCCTTATGGATTAAGCTAAATATTAGTACGATTTTGATTGGTTTCTAATTCATGTTATCCACTGTTCCAGAAGGAAATGAAACAGCGGATTGCATCTATGTGCTTCTGCAAAAGTGTACATATTTAAGAAACTATATATAACCATCTCAAATTGCATATGTTGAGACAATAATCCCCAATTTTTTCTCCGCGCCTATTATCATGATCACAATAGATTATAGAAAAATGACAATGAACAACAAATGATCTTTTGGAAAGGGCAGTTGTTGACACTTTCATTTCTATCACAGATCACTACCCCAATGTTTTTCTCTTCCATCAGTTGCCCCTATAAGAGCGAATTGATAAGTTTAATTTATGTTCTTTGAAAGTGACTGTAGGATTCAAAGTGACGCCTGCAGCTAAGCAATTCTTCGTTATGGATTCTTCTCTTGATCACATACAAACTACCATTGTTAACCAATAAATTTAGTCAAGAAACCCCATAAATGGAGAGGTGACAGATAGGTATCAAATTTTATTGTAAGAACTTTTGAACTAAATTAAAAAAAAAAAAAAGAAGAAGACAAAGACGGTAAAAGTTGGTAGGAATACCATAACTATTTCACCCAATTTTCAATTAGCTAAAATTTTATATACTCCAAACACAAACTACCAAAAAGAGACATGAAGGAATCCTCAGCATAGGTGGCTTTTCGTTTTCCCTTATCCGTAGAGTCAAGGACAGACCCAAAGGGGGTCACGTGCCCCCACTCAAACATGTGCCCCCACTTGAAATTAAAATATTTTTTTATAAATTAGAATAATTATAAAAATATGCTAATATATAAACATACACACTTGTATATATCTCAAAAATACACATATAGAATTACTTTTATACCTGGATTTCATCATATGATACATTTATACGTGTTGCTTTACAAATTGATTGTTTATTTGGAGCTATTCTTTTTTGATTCTCTTTATTTTTAATTGTCTGATAGAAATGTTTTAAAATAAAGTCATTAACAAAACTAGCTTGATCATTCTAAAACTTGTTGAAATTCATTTAAAACATATTTTTAAAAAATTTTCTGAGATTTTGTGCTCATTTTTACCTAATTTAACTTAAAGTATGCGTTATAAATTTTCGTAGTTAGTAATGTATGCCTTAATTTTGTACGATCTTACTGTAGTTTATTAAAAAAATGAACTTTCTCTATTATAATTAACAAGTGCCCCCACTAGATTATATTCCTGGATCCGTCCTTGCATAGAGCTTGACAATTTTAGACACCACGGACAAAGAGATGTATAATATTATCACTGTTAAACAATTGCATAAAGTTGTATCTATTTTTAACCAACAAAGACAACAAATCAAACTAGTCGATAAAATCAGCCATCCGAATTTTTTTACCTATTTGACTGTTTGAAAATTGGTCACAAATCCTTGTCAGTGACTTCGCTAGAGATTGAGTGAACGTTTTGCATTGGCTGATTCCTGCATAGGTTTTTCACATGTCTGCCCACGTGGCACTTTTTTGATTCAGCTAACTTGTGGAGCAAAGAGAGTGGAAGTTATCCCTGGCTTCCTGCATTAAGTAGATAGCAATTAAATTTTGTTTTTTGTTTTTCTCATTACTTGAACATGTACAAAACCTAAACTTTTATAATAAAGCAGAATATTGAGATTTTAAAAAATGGAAGCAAAAGAAACCTTTGGCCTTTGGTACCAATTTCTATACTCCTTTCATTCCTTATTTTCATCCGTTGCATACTAAATCCTTATGTTTAATTCTTAGTCCCTAAAATGACCAAACATAAACTTTTATAATAAACCTCAGGTCCAATGGTAGTAGTTGACAGAAGCACTTTATAACTTACTGCATGATGGAAAAATTCAAGTTGATTAGTAAAATTCAAAACATCAGCTTTAGTTTTTTGTCTTCCCCTTACAAAGGGAAGCAAATAAGAGATTGATGTAGGTGAATTTCATGACATCGAAATAAATCATGTTCTCTTTCTTCAAACCACCATGCTAAAACTGAAAAGAACCAGTGCAATATGTATGTAAATGGAATGGTTTGGTATTAATGGCAAAAAAATGAGCTTACACCAGCTGCATTTGGTGCTATTTGGGATGTGCTGCAATTGCATAGAATTGTACTACAACCTCAAAAAAGATTGTTGCTTCAATCGATCCAATTGGATCTATGATTTGAACATTGAATTTGACCCTGCAACATGGTGATGTTTGTTAAGCTATATATGATATATCGTTTATGCAAGATGTTTACATTAAATCTAGGTTTTTTACCTGGCCAGTCATAGTACTCTTGTGCATACATACATAGCCACCTGTCAACACAAATTGTATGTTTACTCATTAAGTTCAAAAGCAGCCCTAACTGTAAGCACAACCATAGAAATCAAAATATCAATAAGCTATATATGTCTTACGATTTAAAAGGGTTTCCACAAAACACATCCAGCGACACACAGCATAGCAGGAGCAACAAAACCAAGCATAGATCGATAGCAAGTTTTAAGGGAATACCAAAAGAATAGGACACCTCTTGACTAAAAGGAATCACACCATATAAACATGAGGATGTACCCCATTAGCAAGTGTGATACCAGAGTTCAAGTCTTACTATTAAAACATGTCATAAGGATTATAGAAAAGAGAACAAAAATAAACTGCCACAGACATTTATTCTTGGTCTTCCTTCGCTTCTTCCCGTGAAACTTGGTAACGGAGTGCTTGGATTCTTGGATACATGTTGAACACTTGTTAACATTTGGCTCAAATAATTTGTAAGTTTATAGACCACTTTTTGAAGGAATAGTAGGCTGCAACATTAGTTGCCAATTTTACCTTCTAATATTGCCTTGCCTAAGTCCTCAATGCGCCTTGTAAAAATTTATCATCATAGCCAAATAAATATGGAAAAAGGCCCGATTGGATGCTGCAACCACAAACACACCTGCTGGAACACACACACAAACACCTGTTGCAAACACCTCTTGAACACATGCCCGCACCTGCTGGACATTACACACAGTTTGCTTAGAGTTTGGTCACAGCATTGACACAATTTGGACAGAGCATAAACATAGTTTGAACATAACTTGGACGCAGTGCATGATGGGCACAGGTTTGGACACAGGTTAGACTCAATTTGGACAAAGTAGGACACAGGTTAGACACCAATAGGACATAGCACACAATTGAAAACAGAAAATCTGCACATGCACAAGGCTGAAAAAGACAATCATGAGGACCTTATTCTGGACTCAGTTTGGACACTAATAGCAGCAACACATACCACAAGGCAACAATGGCTATATCCAACATATAGCACACATATAACCTCCCAAGTTCATTTTGTTAAGTGCCAAGCTGTGTCCAACATTGCACCCAGCTGCCAAGCTCAACACACACACAGAAATACAGCTAAAAACTGGAAGTAGCCCATTTGTGGGCTCAGACAATCATCATTGCCCTATCATGAATAAATATAGTCATTCATAACCTTCCAAAGCAACATTTATACAACTTCACAGCTGAAAACTGGAAGTAGCCCATTTGTGAGCTCAAACAATCATCATTGGCACATAAACTACAGTAAAACTACACACAAGAAACAGCGAAAAAACAGCCTCCAATCTCCACTAAAACTGCAGTTTGGACACACACAGCAACAATTGCACTGCCATAGCAATGTGCACTAAAAATTGCATTCAAATTGCACTACAAACTGCACTTAAACTGCACTATATGCCTTTTGGGTTAGATTTTTAAACATCATAGTCAACAATATATGAAATTGACATCATAGCCAACAATTATGCCATCCAACTACTAATCTAGACCTGCATACACATAAAAACAGCTGAAAACTGGAAGGAAACTCATATAATTTCTCATTCTGGTTCATAACCAACAACCTATACCACAACAAGGAAATGCAACAAAGTACGAGGATACAATGCGAATTCCTCAACCCACACACACCTGCCAAGGCACAACCTTCATTAACACCTGCATTTCACTCACAAACTTGCACAAGCAGGTCACACAAAAACCTGCACACAAGTCACACACTTGCACCACACTATATATAACCTGCATTTCAGCCAACCCACACTAACACCTGCATTTCAATCACAAACCTGCACCAGCAGATGACACACACACACGCCCTTGCAACTGAAAACTGGAAATTGCAAGTGCATTGAACATAAACAAATTACTTTCCAAATCCATTAATAATAGATTTGGCAAGACACCATCACATATTTCAATAAGAAACAGATCATATCTACCAATATATGTCAAAACAACCTGTCCTTGGAGCCTCCACAACGTAATAATCAAAACTAAAAGCTTGCTAAAGTTAGCAATGTGTGCTCAAAAAAGTGCATCCATTGTAATAACCAAACTTAACAACTCATCAAATTTGGGCAATTGGATAATTAAAATTAGCAACATTTTGCTAATAACCAAATTTAATAGTCCCCACATTTTCTCAATCAAGTACTACAACCATCATGGGAAAGTGAAACTCACTCTCCATAAAGCAAATGCTTTATTGGTAGGTGAAACTCGCTCTCTACTTTGGCAAGTGGTTGTCCATTTAACAATATTGATCACTTTATAAATTTTAACAAAGGCTCTCCACTTTCACTTATTTTACTATAATGTCATTCAATGTAGACCATTAGATTGAGGAAAAAAAAACTGACCGTTAGATTTAAATTTTGCCAACTCATTTTGATTATGGGCAAAAAATAAACAATGTGAGACTTGACATTGCTAATTTTAACAACTTCTAAATGGTTAATCAAAATTTGATGTGGCAAGTTTTGATTATTCATTTTTGATTAATATCATCGCGGCCAAACCACTAATTTTGCCAAATTTGGCTTAGCTTATAACGCATCATAGCCACCTGTTCGGTTCTTCATATGACAAAAGTATTAGGAAAAGCATGAGGGTACTCATGGCTGCAACAAAAGTTACCCCGCCAAGGCACTACCCTTCATTAACATTGTAATTGTTTCATCATCATCCTATTAGGGATACTAAATCACCCATAACCTATCATTGAACATAATTGCAGTTACTAACTATATTTGACATAAATTGGGTAAATACATTACCCAATTTTTGCAACAACCTATCAAATTATTATTGTAATCAACCTTTTTTTCTATCACAAAGTATGCACTTGATGAAGAAAATATTCACAATCTAATAACCCTCAATTTTTCTATCAATTTTTCAAATCAACTCATGTCTCTCTCTAGCAACAAAACCGTAACCCAAAATTCGATTCACAAAGAGTTACTCCATATATACAATAATAATCCTAACCAAAAATTAAAACCCAAAACCAAAAATCAAAACCGTAACTAAAAATCAAAGTATGTGATCAAAACCCTAACCCAAAAATTCTGAATCCGAAAATCAAACTCTGTGAGCAAAAACCCTAACCCAGAAATCAAAGTTTGAGAGTAAAAATCCGAATCCAGTCCAAAAATTCAAAATTACGCCATATAAACAGTCAACATACAATCCAAAAGAAGAAGTTAAAGGAAATTGAGAGCCTACTTAGAACTTTTCTGTGGATAGGAGTTCAACTCAGGTAGGCTGGGGTGAAAATTAAATAGGAATGGGTGTGTACTCTAAAAGATGAAGGTGGTTTGGGTTCAAACCTCTCAAAGTATGGAATAAAGCTACCATGACAAGACATTTGTGGGCTTTGAGTAAAAAATCTGATTCTTTATGGGTTAAATGGGTGCATTCATACATTATAAAGAGGAAGTGTCTTTGGCAGATGAGTTTGCCTTAGGATGCTTCTTGGACTATCCGTAAGCTTTTTAATCTCAGAGAGGTAGTGCAGCCCCTAATAAAGTATGTGATTGGTAATGGGAATACTGCTTTTCTTTGGCTGGATCATTGGCATGATGTAGGCCCTCTTTA
This sequence comes from Rhododendron kiyosumense, assembly GCA_019656275.1. Taxonomy (NCBI): domain Eukaryota; kingdom Viridiplantae; phylum Streptophyta; class Magnoliopsida; order Ericales; family Ericaceae; genus Rhododendron; species Rhododendron kiyosumense. The sequence continues at coordinate 971,028 of BPLS01000128.1, forward strand.
CAAACTGTATGGTGAAGACATAGTTAGCAATGTTGGAAGCTCCCTTCTAGCCAAAGTTTAATCCATCATTCACAATGGGGGTTGGCACTGGCCCAAGCAGAGAAATAGGACAATCATGCATATTATGAGGATCACACCTTCAACTCTTAGACCTAATCTAGCTGTGGAAGATTATGTGAGATGGCTGCCTGCCCCTAGTGGTATCTTCTCAGTTCAAACTGCTTGGGAAGCTCTCAGGAACCCTCTCCCTAAAGTTCCATGGGCTCATATTGTATGGCTTAAGCAAGGTATTCCTCGATGGGCTTTTGTCATGTGGCTTGTTTACTGGAGTAGGCTCTCTACCAAGCATAGACTTTTATCATGGGGGATGAAGTTGGACCCTCAGTGTGTTTTTTGTCAGAGCGTGAAGGAGTCCCATGAGCATCTCTTCTTTCATTGTTCTTTCTCAGCTTCTATCTAGGGCAGAATTCTCCTTTTGTTTAGCATGTCTAGATGTCCAGTGGAGTGGAAGCATGAAATAGTTGGGCTGTTCAACACCTCAAGAAGAAAGGTTTCCCTTCTGCTCTCTATAAGCTAGCTATGATTGGGATAGTGTATCACGTTTAGAAGGCTAGGAATTGTGAATATATATTCTGTATCTTGAATATATATTCTGTATCTTCTTGTAATATGCTATTTTAGGACATGTATCGTAATCAAATCCTAGCATAATCATAGGGTAATCATATCGTAATCAAATCCTAGCATAATCATAGGGTAATCATATCGTAATCAAATCTTGTAATCTTCCTTTCTTAGGTGTAGCTTTACTCTATTTAAAGATGTACTCACCTCATTGTAATTCATTCAGAAATAATATCAGTACTTCCGTCTCTATGTCTCTGTCTTCTATCATGGTATCAGAGCAGGTTCTGAAACCCTAACCCTGTTTTTCGATCAGCCTTCTATCCTCAGATCTCTCTCTCTGTCAGCTACTATCGATCCCTCTCTCTGTTTTTTTTTAGCAACCCAAATCACAAGAAACACCCACAGCAGTCAACACCCATCCTTCTCCACCCGCCGGTGACCTACCCACACTCCGACAACCTCCAGCAGCACTTGTCGACACTGTAGCAGATCCGGCGACCTCTGTTACAGCTTCGACTAACCAGTCTAAGGCAGATTGGTACTCCGGTATTCTGTTTTGTTTTTTATTTTTGACTGCGTTTCTCTGTTAGCATCATGTCTGGCGATAAAAATCAGGCTATTAGTGTTCGTTTGACCGGTAACAACTATTCCTACTGGGCTCATGTGATGAAAAATTTTGTTGTTGGTAAAGAAATGTGGGGATATGTAGACGGTTCTACACTATCTCCTTCTGATCCAAAAGACCCAGGGTATGCCACTGCCTTGGGAAAATGGAACACAGGGAATGCACAGATTTTGACTTGGTTTCACAACTCCGTAGAACCAAGTATTGGCATGAATTTTTCGAAATATAACACAGCAAAGAAAGTTTGGGATTATCTACAAGCACTGTATCTTGAATCAAATTTTGCTAAACGATATGAGCTTGAAATGTCCATCCAAAATACCACCCAAAACAATAAATCGATTCAAGAATTTTATAACGAAATGACTACATATTGGGATCAGTTAGCTCTCATGGAACCTTCAGATTTGCAGCTACTTGATAGTTATGTCAGATTTCGTGAGGAGCTACGACTTGTTCAGTTTCTCATGGCCCTTCGGCCTCAGTTTGAGCCTCTTCGTGGGGCTATCTTGCATCGGTCTCCATTGCCCTCAGTAGATGGTGCTGTTCATGAGCTTATCGCTGAGGAAACGCGGTTCAAAGTGGCTAATCTTGCACCTCCCTCACAGTCTGTCTTTGCTGCTCCATTTGCTCCGTCTGGTTAGTATCCGGCACATCACTCGCCCACTCCAGCATCTCATCCTGTCCAATTTGTGGCCAAGCCAAGGCCTCAAATTCTTGAAGATGAATGTAACTATTGCCATCAGAAGGGTCATTGGAAGCATCAGTGCCCTAACCGTCCCAAGCCAAAGGGGCGAAATGTTACTCAGTCGACTGGTTCTCATGCCCCACATCAGTCTCGGGCACCACAACAGTATTCTCGCCCTCCTGCAGCCTTGGCAACACCGGCCTCCAGTAGTGCACCTCTAGAGTTTGATTATGAGCAATTTCAGCAGTACCAGGCTTACATGGCAGCCATTCGAGGGGGTTCCCCCCAAGCTTCTGCCATGACTACCACTCACTCAGGTTTGCGCGGTTCTTCCACCTCAGGTATCCAACCCACCACTTGGATCTTTGATTCTGGCTCTTCTCACCATATGACCCCTGATCTGTCTCTTCTTAGTAATTGTGTGCCACATGTTTTTCCTATTAGTATTGCCACAGCCAATGGTTCTCCCATGCATGTTGCTTCTATTGGTTCCATTCTATCTTCTACTGCGCCGTCACTATCTATTCCTAATGTCTTTTATGTTCCTCAGTTGTCTTTGAGCCTACTTTCAATCAGCCAATTATCCGACTCTGGTTTTGATGTTGTTTTCTCTTCCTCTGGTTGTGTTGTGCAGGATCGGGATTCCAAGAAGCAGATTGGGGCAGGCCGTAGAGTTGGTGATCTCTATCTTTTGGAGCACTTGCATCTCCCAATAAAACCTTCTTCCACTGCTGCGTCATCTTTTTGTTTAGATCATAAGTCATCTCCGTTTTATCTTTGGCATTCTAGATTAGGGCATCTGTCTAGTGAACGTCTAAAACTTTTAGTTCAGTCAGGTCATTTGGATCATATTTTAGTCAGTGATATTTCAGAATGCAGTGGTTGTAAGTTTGCAAAAATGTCAGCTTTACCTTTTAATAAAAGTACTTCTGTTTCTACTTCGCCTTTTCAGCTTGTTCACACTGATTTATGGGGCCCTTCTCCGGTTGCTACTAAAGGTGGTTTTGTTTATTATGTCTCTTTTGTGGATGACTTTAGTCGGTATACTTGGGTTTACTTAATGACACACAAATCTGAGTTCTTTACGATTTATAAGAATTTTCATGCCATGGTTCAAAATCAGTTTTCTACATCGGTTAAAATTCTTCGGTCTGACTTGGGTGGGGAATATTCACTCTCAGAGTTTCATAAATTCCTAGATTCGCTTGGGACTATCCACCAATCGTCTTGCACTGACACTCCTGCCCAAAATGGTAGAGCTGAAAGAAAACATCGTCACCTTCTTAATACTGCTCGGTCTCTACTCCTGTCTTCCTCTGTCCCGTCCTGTTACTGGGGAGAAGCTGTTCTCACTGCAGCCTATCTCCTGAATCGGATGCCCACCCCTCTTCTCTCTGGTAGCTCTCCATATGAGCGGCTTTATGGTCAGGTTCCTAATTACTCTCTTCTTCGAGTGTTTGGTTCTTCCTGTTTTGTTCTCCTCCCCAAGAAAGACCGCACTAAGCTCAGTGCCCGCTGTGTCTTAGGTGTTTTTTTGGGATATGGCGTTAATCAAAAAGGGTATCGGTGTTAAGATCCTGTGACCAAAAAGCTTTATGTTTCAAGGCATGTTGTCTTCTTAGAGCGTCTTCCCTATTTTACTCTTCCTCCTCGCACTGCTCCTGTAGCCAAAGAAGAATTGATCCATATTGACCCCTTTCCTATGGATATGGATGTGCCTCCCGAAGAGTACACCTCCACTCTTCAGGTATCTGATATTTCTACGTCCCCCTCAGCATCACCTCGTCGTGCTCCGATCACCCAGGTCTACACCCGTCGTCCAACTTCTACAGCTGCTCCCCAATCTGCCTCCACGGATCCTGATCCGCCTGTCCGCCGGTATCCCCTCCGGGACAATTGTCAACCACCGGTAAAATATGGCTTTACTAATACCTGTTTCTCATCCTCTTATCAATCATTCCTTTCCCGCATTCACACTTATTTTGAGCCTAGGTCCTATAAAGAAGCTTGCAATGATCCCAATTGGGTGGATGCCATGCAAGCTGAACTTACTGCTCTTGCTCACAATCAGACTTGGGAGTTGGTTTCTCTTCCGGATGGTAAGAATCTCATTGGTTGCAAATGGGTCTACAAGGTTAAGACTCATTCTGATGGTTCTTTAGAACGGTATAAAGCCCGCCTAGTTGCTAAAGGATTTTCTCAGGAGTATGGGATTGATTACGAGGAAACTTTTGCCCCTGTTGCCAAAATGACCACTGTTCGCACCTTGATCTCAGTGGCCGCAGTGCATCAATGGCCTCTTTCTCAGTTGGATGTAAAGAATGCTTTTCTTAATGGCAATCTCTCTGAAGAGGTTTATATGCGGCCTCCTCCTGGTTTCTCTCATCCTTCCGGTATGGTTTGTCGCTTGCGTCGTGCTCTCTATGGCTTGAAACAGTCTCCTCGCGCTTGGTATTCACGCTTCCAGGATGTTGTTCTTCAGATTGGCTTCACACCTAGCATGCATGACTCTGCTTTATTTCTCCGTCGCACCTCTCATGGCTTGGTACTTCTCCTACTTTATGTTGATGACATGATCATCACTGGTTCTGACTCTGCTGCTATTGCTGAAGTTAAAAGTCATCTCTTCCGTGAGTTCGAAATGAAAGACTTGGGCCCGCTCCGTTATTTCCTTGGTATTGAAGTTGCTTCCTCTCCTCAGGGGTATCTTTTGGGACAGTCCAAGTATGTTACTGATATCCTCCACCGTGCTCGCCTCACGGATACAAAGACTGTTGATACTCCCCTTGAGCTTCATGCCAAGTTCTCTGCCTCTGATGGTGTTCCCCTTGAGGATCCTACGGAATATCGCGAATTGGTGGGCTGCTTGGTTTACCTTACGGTAACTCGGCCAGATATTTCTTATGCAGTTCACATTGTTAGTCAGTTTGTCTCTGCTCCTCGGACTACGCATTGGGCTGCCCTCTTACGTATTCTCCGTTATCTTCGTGGTACCCTTCATCAGTGCCTTCTGATTTCTTCTACATCAAGCTTAACCCTCCATGCTTACGCTGATGCTGACTGGGCAGGTGATGTCAATGACCGCAAATCTACCTCTGGCCTTTGTGTTTTTCTAGGCGATTCTCTTATCTCCTGGAAAAGCAAAAAGCAATCTGTTGTTGCTCGCTCTACTGCGGAAGCTGAATATCGTGCCATGGCCCATGCTACCTCTGAAATCGTCTGGCTTCGTTGGCTTATTTCCGATATGGGGGTCTCTGTTACAAGTCCTACGCCTCTTTACTGCGACAATAAGAGTGCTATTCAGCTTGCCCACAACTCGGTCTTCCATGAGCACACGAAGCACATTGAGATTGATTGTCATTTCATACGCCAGCATCTTCAGTCTGGCACCATTACTTTACCCTTCATCTCCTCTACATTGCAGCTGGCTGATTTCTTCACGAAGACTCATACCGCTGCTCGTTTCCGTTTTCTCCTTGACAAACTCTCGGTGCTCTCTGCCCTCGCACCTTGAGTTTGAGGGGGGGTGTGAATATATATTCTGTATCTTGAATATATATTCTGTATCTTCTTGTAATATGCTATTTTAGGACATGTATCGTAATCAAATCCTAGCATAATCATAGGGTAATCATATCGTAATCAAATCCTAGCATAATCATAGGGTAATCATATCGTAATCAAATC
>BPLS01000128.1:980256-1048684 GCA_019656275.1 Rhododendron kiyosumense
CTGTTTCAATGCTCAAAAAACTTCCACCTTGCACTCCTCCAAATTAAATTGCTGAAGAAGACCTTAGAACCCAAACCACGAAAGATGAGGTCAAATCAAAATTGTCAAATGTAATTTATCAAGATGAATACGAAGGTCACCAAAAGGGTTCGTTTTCTATTCTTGCCGAGCTAAAATAATGCCATTTCACCACACCAGTAAATTGAACACATCAACAGATTCATAGATAAACACATAAGAAAGGAAAAAAATGGTTTAGGCCATATCCTACAGGATTATGTTTGTTTCAATGCTCAAAAAACTTCCACCTTGCACTCCTCCAAATTAAATTACTGAAGAAGACCTTAGAACCCAAACCACAAAAGATGAGGTCAAATCAAAATTGTGAAATGTAATTTATCAAGATGGGTACGATAAGGTCACCAAAAGGGTTCGTTTTCTATTCTTGCTCAAGATTGACACCTCTACTTTGTTGTATGAACTTAACTCAAAACACTTAAACAAAATAGTAGCACACGATTGTGCCAATTTAATTGAATGAAAGAAATTTGCACTTACATGTGCCGCTTTAATTCCCAACTCCTTTCCAACGAGCCTCTTGTAGTGTTCCTACAACAATCTCTTCGAATCATAATCTCTTATCTTCTTCCTTGCCATTTAACTTCAACCTGTTCAAAAAAAAAAAAAAACCCACAAACACTAATATAGAGTTAAGGAAGAAATAACCCAAACGCACGACTCTAATAGGTAATTAAGAGAGAATGATTCAACATCAGCAACCCAAATTCAAACATACTGCAAATCAAGCATACTAGAAAAGTTGTATTGTGAGTATTTGACAGATATGAAAGTAAAGGAGATACCTGCCAAAGCAAGCTTCAACCCTATCTCAATGTCTCGGCTACTTGGAACTAATACTCCCAGAGTGTCAAAAACATATATACTAGGCTTCTGGGCTACAATAATTTTCCTCAAAACAAACAAAACCCAAATCCTATCAACAAACACAAAGCAAAATATAACATTGTAAAACAAAAATTTATATTTAGAGCAAAACAAAACGATTTATGCCTTGTTTTCTTTGCTTTTCAAAAAATTCCCCCTAGATTCCCCCTACTTCCATCATTTCTCTCTTTATCTCTCTCTACTTATTACCCCTACTATTTTTTAAAAAAAATTTCAAAACCCAATCCAAACATGGCATTAATGTATAGATCTTAACAAAAAAAAAGATTTGCACAGATTTGTGTGGCTGTGGCATGAGAGATCTGGGCTTGGAATTTCAGAAAAAGGAAAAATTAAATAAATAAATTACGTTTGAAATAGAGTGGAAGGAGGCTTTGGGCACTCGTGAGAGATACAACACAAACCGAAACCCCTACAACTTTGACGGGTCTATTTATAATCGAGTATTTTGGGGTTTTTTCAAACCAGTAGAAAATAGCTACAGCTTCTATTTCTAGGTAGATCAAAGGGAGAACACGTAAAAACACGCAAGTACGTGGGCGGAAGAAACATTTGAGCAGAGTAGTCGCTGGCAAGGTAGGAGACGAGGGAGTGAGAACCAAGCTTGAGTTTGGCACAGAGAACGAGACTCCTGATCCACCTTCCTATTCAGATACACGGAACGGGTCACCTCCTTAGCTCCGAAAGCGGCAGCGGTGGCCTTCCTTACTTCCATTAACATCTGAGGCTTCATGGCCAAGAAAACCGATTCACCACGGATTTCTTTTCATTTGAGATGAATTTTCTAGAGAGAGAGAGGGGGGAAATGGCAGCATGTAGACATGATTAAAGCAAATCAAAAGTGCTAATTAGGATAGCTCATAGTAATGAGAGAATTGATTTCAAGAAGCAGAAACCAATTCATCAAAAATAGAGAAAAACTATTTAGCAGAGGTGACCCCAAAAACCATTTAGGAAAATAGAGAAACCAATGTGGTACTCCCGTGTTATCCATATGGCACAAAGTATCTAATTATGCAAACCTATAATGTAGATCATCAATATAGCAAAAGAAAAATCATTTAGTGAAATCTGACCCCAAAATGATAATAGATTAAACTTGCTCACCTTTGAGAAGTTACTTGGCCTATCCCACTCAAAAGCAAAAATTGCAAACCACTATTGTTCGCCCTTCCTCTAATTCTTCCATTTTATTTTACACAGAAAATCATGCACAAACACAAAGGGAAAACCACTATTGCAGCATCTAAATATGATTAAAGCAAATCAAAAAGTGCTAATTAGGATAGCTCATAGTAATGTGAAAACTAATTTTAAGATCAGCTATCAAAAAGGCATAGGCATTTCATTTGTGATAGCTTATAATTCCAGGCCTTGCAAATACGTGGACTCCAAACTACGGAGAAAAATCAAGTCAAGTTGAATTTGAAAAAACGAAAAGAAAGAGAATAAACCTAATCACCCAAGCATGTTTTCTTTATTGATAAGTCAATTGCAACCCAAATTGTTGCACAAAGTGCCACAAACTGATAAAGCTACTAAGAAGATAACTCTAACAAGGAATTGGGGCTCTCTTAGCTTATGTTGATGACAAAACTAACCCAATATGCACCTTTACATCTAAAACAATACCAAAATAAAACTCATTCTAATAGCCTAGTTAGTGCAAACCATGATTGATGCATCAAATTTAAATGTTAGGCTTGATGCATTAATGAAACTAATTACATCCATTGCATGACTAAAGCATCAATTTAAAACAATGATGTTTGCCAAACTCACTAAAAACACAAACCAACATATAAATTATTGCTCAATGATGTGTATCATATTAGATTTTTTCTATAAAACCTTTACCACAAAAAGAAGAAGAAAGAAAGAAGAGAGAAAAGAGAGGATTACATAAGACACTCGATTCCGATAGCAGAGTTCGGTAAGTTGATTCAACTCTCAAATCAACACCCTTGAAAAACAAAGGAAAGTCAAAGGTTAAAAGGGAAATAAAATAATGCAAAAGTAGCATTCATATGGGACAAAGCAAAATGTCTTTGTCGATTCTACTCACCAACACTGTTGTCTTTAGACTTGTGCAAAATCCCCGACTACCCTACCCTACCCTACCCGACCCAAAGGGTCTCGGGTGGCTTCAAACAGGTGCTTCGGTCAAGTACGGGTTGGGTTCTGTAAAAAAAAAAAAAAAAAACAAGTTCGGGCTTCAAGTTGGTGCGTTCCTTACCCATGGGGTCGGACCCGACCCGAAGGGTAAACCTGACCAAACCGACCTGATCCTACATGAAGTAAAGAATCGGGCTCGCGGACAGGTCCCTACCATCTGTCGGTTCAGTTGCAGGCCTAAATGTTTCTTACCCGACCATGGTTCGGGGTCAAACCTGACCCACCCGACCATGCACACCCCTAGTTGTCTTAACTTTTGACTGTGAAATTGATGGCTCCTTAGATCTGGACCCCGTAACAGCCCATCGTGATCTCCTAGGTACTTCGTGATCTCCTAAGTCCTAGCCCCATCATTATCCAAAAAAGAGAAGAAAAAAAACAACAAAAAACAGAGAAAAATAATGAAAGGTCTTCAGATAGTCATCCACTTGATGACTCCATGGCCCAACCTTGATTTACCAAATCATAGTTAGAAACCCCTTGGCGTATAACAATTATATAATCAAAGCCAATGTAAGAACATCAAACCCAAAGAACCTTGTAGTCCTTGGGCACAAATCATGTAAGAGCCGTTTAAACAAAGAAGATGAATTGCCCATGCAGAAATCAAAGAAATTTGTCATGACTTGACAACAGAGGAGTAGAACGAACAAAGAGAAAAATAGTACACAATGAAACAACTCACCAACATATATCCACTGCATCATATACACAAAAGACTACAGCATAGCTTGTTAGATTCTAATTCAAGAAAAACCTGTTAGGAAAAAAAATACATAAGTGAGGCGATAACAGGGCTTCCACTAGCAAAGACATGGTATATTGGTATTAACTTGATTCCACCAACAATACTTTAATGAGTCACTGAAATAAAACTATTTAGAGTACACAATGATGTTCAATCATAAATGAAATGTTGCCACGTGTCTTGAGGAGTTCCAAATTCAACATAGAAAAAATTGTTTCTTTCTCTCAGTTTCTAACCCTAACATTATTTATTCACCTTTCAAGTATTTCCAACAGCCCAACAGAATAAAATATGTAGTTTGTAGAGAATATTTAGAAACAACAAAAATCAGTGAAGGAAACTCATGAAGAAAAATCAAGAAATTTATAATTTTATCAATTTAGGGTTATAATTTATGCCATTACCAAAGCCCTAGACAAAAAATGTTGGGGTAGGTGAAAGTAAAGATCTCTAAAATGTTGCATACTTTTTATAGAGGAAGATAATAGTGAAATGAAAATAGTATCATCTTCTTGTTCGTTAGGTTTCTGAATTGACATCCCTATGGAGTCATACGTGGTTTCCGTTAAAAAAGGATTTCAACAATTAAACAAGTGAACTTGTATACAATATTCTTCCATGTAAGGCTTAGAGCAAAAAGTAAATGACATGGGGAAAAGTCTCGAAAGAAAATTACCCTTGATTTAAAGAATCAACATATCCGTGACCTCCTTAAAATTAGAAGTAAAGGTTCCCAAATTAGTACCTATTTCCCAAATATTGCTACATAATGTTTTCTTACCATTCTTGTGATTCTGTGTAACACAATGCTACAAAATCCTAAATCTATTTTTATCTAACCATATGTGCACCCTATTTTTGAAAAAATTCTTAGATTGCAGCTTTATAGTAGGTAAAGAGGTCCAACATTAAGCCAAAATCTAGTCCCATTCCACACCTTGTCTCTAACATCAACTATAATTTACCAATGATATAACACCATAAAAATAAACTGTGACAGAGATCAACGACCAGTACGATAAAATCAGTTGTCAACAAAGTTTTGTGATTAAAATGAACAAAGTTTTGAGGTCAACCATTATTTTTGTGTCCATTCGAATCCGAAAGACAAAAGGTCCACCAAACTAACAAATCGGCGAATAATGTAAAAACACCTAATAACTGCCTAGACCCTAAAACCTAGGCGTTGGGGTCCGCCTAGTGCCTAGGCACACCTAGGCCAAATATTTTAGTACTTGGATCTTCAAGGCACCCTTGATCCTTTTGGCAACTTTCTTTATAAAAGCAACTTCCCCAAAAAAGTGATAAAAAGCAGGTCATCTCGGGCTTGCCACTAGTACGAAATTAACTTTGACACTGGTTCACAGATAGAAGCAGATGAAACATGAAAGAAGAATTGTTAAGCTAAAGCTACCCTAACTCGGTAAATACATGGCACAGGAAATTCCTTGTTTGTAGTAAATCCACAATGTATGAGGGGGCCTTAGAATTGGCACCTGCATTCACTTAGGCGTTTACCAACAACAATTCAACAGCCTTAAAACAAAAAATTATCTGTGGCAGCCTAAGAATCATTTCAATCATTTTAGCCTAGAAACTAGACATTCAAGTATCATTATCAACCCTTTAGGGAGGACAGAAAACCTCCAAATATAAAAGTAGCAATCAAAGTCACACGGGGAGAAAGGACATACCACGATGAGTGTTTCATCCAATTCTCATTATCTCTTTTCTGCAAAATACAACATTTAATTCCATTACGGATAAACCAGAGAGACACAAAATGTTAACAAAAAAGAATCTAAAATCTCAACTAACCGACAAATCTTCGCGTGCATGTGCGCCCCTGCTTTCTTTCCTGGCTTCTGCAGAATGCATGGTAACACATGCATTGATCAAGACGTTTTGCAACTCTATCATCTCTATGAGGTCTGAGTTCCTGGACAAATATGCATTTTGAAGGCCGATTAAGATGAAATAGACTTACATACAACACATATCGTTTGCTATGGTGCACACAAATTTACCATATCAAACTTCAATCCTCCAACTTAACATCATGAAAGCTTTCCCAAGCCTTGTCAATTAACTGACAACCTGAAAGAGCACGACACGGTCACAAATGGCAGTATCACCTCCTCCTCCTCCATCATCGTTCTATAGAGACGAGAGAAGGGGAAAAAAAGAGAAACATTTTCTTGTGTTCGAAACACAACAGCATTATTTTTGCATAATTCATTGCATATTCAACTGGATTTTTGAAGTTGGAATTGAACCATTGGCATTCCTAGCTTGTCCAACCATGCAACAATCTTCTCACCAGCATCCTTTTCCAAGGGTTTTTGTTTCTCCCTGGACAAAAAAAAAGGAAGTGAAGTCATTTAAAAGTTTTTAGCGCATAGTTCATCAGACATGTCATAGTAGAAACTTGACACAACAACTTGCTATGTCAAGAGATCTCTGCAACTCCATTTGCACAAGCTCGACCAGACACAACAATATCAAGAAGAGAATTAGCACCAAGCCAATTGGCACCATGAACTGATGCACAGGCAACCTCCCCAGCAGCCATCAGTCCAAGAACCATTGCATCTGGATCATCACTTTTAATGGCAACTACCTGGGGAAGAAATCTCATTAGTTGGAAATAGAATCTCATGACAAAAGCTTTTAACTACAAACAGCAAAATTCCATAGTAGAAACAAAATGTTAAATCTAGCCGTTACCTCCCCATGGTAGTTGGTGGGAATCCCACCCATATTGTAATGAACAGTGGGTAAAACAGGGATTGGCTCCTATGTAAACATCAACACCAACAAAGATGGCAGCAGTTTCAGAGATGCCAGGAAGTCTCTCCTTGAGGACCTCCGAGGGCAAGTTATTTAAGTGGAGAGGTAAATGTGGTCTTTCTGGGGTCCTATGGAAAATCACACCTAGTATTAGAGCATAAGAAAGATGGTGGAAATAATAAGAAACAGATCAATGGCTAGCAAATCAATCAAAGAGGTGTCAGCATAATTAAGCAAGTAATAGAATACAATTCTGCAGAAAGAGAAATCTATAGTTAAGCACCAAAATGGAATAATTCTACTACATTTTAGGCAAAAAACTTCACCACTAAAGGCTATGTTTACTTTAAGCCTATCACTGTAGCGTGGCAAATTTCCCAGATTCACCTACTACAGACAACCCTTCACCATATTTGTAATTCTACGACAGTTTGATAGTAGGGATAAGATCGTACCTACCCACGTCCTTCTCGGATTTCCATAGTCATAGACCTTGAAACAGCATCTCTTGAAGCAAGATGCTTGGCAGTAGGTGTATACTTTTCCATAAATCGCTCACCTTTTTTTTTTATAAGTGATCGCTCACCTTCACTGTTCCTCAGAATACCATCTTCACCACGAGATCCTACAAGTAGCGGAAATAAGATTAAAAAATAGCATATATTTTAATTTCATCTGTACAAACATTACTTTCTTTTTTTCTTTTCACTTTTCTACAAGTAAGAGTTTGCAATTGAAAACACAAGGCAGAATGGGAGCCAACTATCTAACTTGGATAGCATTCCTTGAATGTTACATCACTAAAGGGTGTGTGCACACACAAATACTTACCCAATTGGATACAAAGTTACTCAAAATCCAACAAAGAACATTATATCGAGATGCACCGCAAATTATCAGATACATATCCAGACTCCAGAGATATTCATTATAGTAAAGCTTTCACACCAAATTCAACATTCACTCATCAGCAAAAAGGTACTACCAACCAATAACTCAGCTTTAATACGAATACACCTGGTGCATTTGAGGTACATGGGCAAGTTTGTACATGGACTTTCATTTTACTACCCATAAAAAGTTCATGTATAAACTTGGTATGAACATTTGTCATCTGATGAAGCCTTCGTGAGACTGTTATGAGGCTTCAAGAAGGGAATGGAGAGTGAAGACGATGGATCTGAGGCATCTGAAGAAACAAGAGGGAACCAAAATGTAACTGTTGGGACCATGGGGCTTGTGGGTTGTTGCTATTGATCCCTATTTTCGCTGGTAGCCTGTTAGTTTTAGATGCAATATAGTTCAACAGTTGTAGGTTGTGGACGACAATGGAAAAAGGTACAATTGTGAGCGGGCTTCACAAAGGCGTTCGCACCAACCGGTGTGTCGCTGTGTTGGCTTTTGAAAATAGTACTTTTGATAACAGTACGAATAATTACCCAGCATAGTATAGAAACTAGAAAGAACAAACCTTCCGTGATGAGGCATCCAGCCCCATATATGCCGGTTGGGTGGAACTGCACAAACTCAAGATCCTGCAAGAAGATAAATATAAGAAAATTTTGGATGCAAAGACGTAAACACTAGTCCCACAGGGAAAAAACAATTAACTGAAAACCAAGAAAACAGACCACTAGACGAAGCCCAGCACGTGCAACCAGGGCATTGCCATCTCCAATGCATGTATGAGCTGAGGTTGCAGAGAAGTATGCCCTACCAGAGCCCTGAGAGACACATACCAAAAATTCATCCATAAATATAGATTACATCGTACATTGACGCCAATACAATTTAATAACAGATAAATACCCCTGTGGCCGAAATTGCAGATGCTGCGCGAAACCGATGCAATGTCCCATCCTCCATATGAACATTTGTCATCGTTTATAACATGTGTGTGTACGGAACGAAGAAGTATTACTCAATATGGACAGAGAAGATAAACAAACCAAACCAACAAGTGCAGCCGCTTTCTGAAAAGGTGAGCCGTGAGAGATGGCGTTTGATCTTCGAAGGAAGTGCCCCGACTCATCTCTCCACCCGTTACTGCTTCTACAGCCGAGATGAATTCGTTGCGAGTATGGCAGGAAGATGAATCGATGGATCAGAACTACAGAGAGAGAGAGAGAGAGAGTAGAACAACTGTTGCGAGTTGAGATGTGAACTCGAGAGAGTTAGCGTTTGTCAGGGAAAAAAAAAACCCTAGTAGATAAACGTGAAGATTGTGGTGTGCGATGGATGGAAGTTTGGAATGGTGGTCTTGAGTTTGTGGTTTCCATGGCAGAGGGAGAGGGAGAGAGGATGGTTTCGTGTGCAGAGGGTTTCTGCCGTTGGGGGTTTTGTGGGTGTTGCCGTTGGGGTTTTTGGGTGTGGCCGTGTGTGTGTGTGTGAGAGAGAGAGAGAGAGGGAGGGAGCGTGTGGGTTGTTTTGAGGATGGGGTTTCGTGTCCAGAGGGTTTCTGCCGTTGGGGGTTTGTGGGTGTTGCCGTTGGGGGTTGGGGCTGTGGCCGTGTGTCTGCGTGTGTGAGAGAGAGAGACAGATAGAGAGAGAGGCGGGGGGGTGTTTTTGACGACGGGGTTTCGTGTCCAGAGGGTTTCTGCCGTTGGGGGTTTGTGGGTGTTGCCGTTGGGGTGTGGCCGTGTGTGTGAGAGAGAGAGAGAGAGAGAGGGTGGGGGGGTGGGTGGGGGGGGGGGGGGGGGGGGGGGGGAGCGTGCGGGTTGTTTTTGTTCGACATCTTGTCTCTGAATTACTAATAATAAGTGGTAAATGGTTTTCCAAATTTTTAGCTCAGGGGTGTGTTTTTGCAATGTGTGAGAACCGGGGTTTTCACACGCGAATCTAGGCTCCGTTTGTTTCGACGTAAAATGTTTTACAATGTAAAATATTTTCCATGTAAAATGTTTTTTCAGAAAACAAACTTCAAACTTTTATTTTCCGGTGTTTGGTTGACACTTGAAAATATTTTTAGAAATCGACAAAATAGTGTACAAAGAGAGATGGGGAGCTTAAACGGTGGAGAAATATGAGATTATTAGAATAGAACGTATGTCAGGACTGATGATCGAGAAAACTAAGCAATGAGAATTGCAGTAAAAGGCAGCGGATTCATTTCGGAAAATAACTTACGGAAGATTTAAGGGTAAGTTATTTTCATCCAATTGATGGAAAATGTTTTACATGTAAAATGTTTTCCTCATTCTTTACACAACCAAACACCAGAAAATAGGTAAAACATTTTACCGGAAAACATTTTACGTCCAAACAAACGGAGCCTTAATTAAAATGCACAGGGGTTTAAGACTCCGTTCTGAAAAGGAAAATAAGTATTTATTTTTTAATAACGTAATTTCAAGTTCAAAAATTACGTGCTTACGTAAATAATTTTCCTATCAATATGGATCTTGTTTGATAGATCTCATTGAGATCTTTTATACGATGCAAAAAGAATTGGAAATTTATTTTTCATTTACATTATTTTTGAGTTTGAAAATGTGAAATAAGTATTTATTTTTAAATAAGGTGTTTTAGAACGGGGCCTAAGTGAGAGCAAATAAAGGATCAAGATTTATAGGAGGCCAATTGGCCAATAAAGCATCCCTAAGTTTATGCGCAACTAATTCTAAGAGTCTGATTCCACCGTTAATTGCGGAAAATTCAAATAAAAATAAAGCAAAATTTCATACAGATTGACCGCAAAAGAGTTGGTACACTATTTCTTTTTTAGTTAAATGCCAATAGCTATTTTTGTTTTTGTTCCAAACATCTCTCTTTTTCTATTGTGTTCCCAACAAGTCTATATTTGCCATTTTAAAAAAATCAGATTTGAATCAAATACAATGTGCCATGCCATCAATTTTCGACATGAATAAATATGTTTTCCATAATTGAAATATGACTAACCGCCCTACATAAGGAACTCAAAATGATTTCTCAGGTCCATTCCATGATCAGCAAATGTGTTTGAGCCCGAAAAAACTCTAATCTCTCAATCCTAATTTTCTAATCTCTCAATCCTAATTTTCTACAAGTTTGAGTTAACAAAACTAATAAAGTTTTGTGGGTCCATGGAAATAAAGAGAATTATGCAGAAACTCTACCCTTCCGGGCAATATACGCTCTTCACTGGGAAGGGCAATATACGCTCTTCACCGGAAAAATGCACAAAAGTGAAGTGTCTGGCTTCCTCAACTGGCTTTCTCAACTTGCTCCGATTACGGTGAAACAAATAAACATTACATTTTATAGTTTTATTTTGTTTCCTTTGTTTACCTTATATTTTTCACAATTGTGTTTTGATTTTTTTTACACTTTAAATTTAACATTCATACATATAGACATAAAATTTTCCGTGCATAGAATGCAAACAATGCTAAATATTAAACAAATAATGCTAAATATTAAAAAAAAAATCAAACTATATTTCTCACATTGATGATTCTTTCGGGCCTAGGCTTCGAATGGGCACAAAGACACCAATGGATTTTTTCCCTATCACCTAGTGTTGTGCCCATCCAATGTGATTATTTTTTTTTTCATACATCGAACAGGCACAACGCTAGTGTGTGTATGGGTATATATATATATGGGCCTGTTTGGATGGGGGCTACCGAAGAGGTATTAGTAACACTTCCCTCCCAAGACCGTGGGCCCATGGCTAAGCCATGGTTTGGAAACACATTTTGCACGAGATATTCGCTAAGTCTCAGATCCTCTTGTATCCCATAATACCCTTGGCGGGAGATTATTTATGAAGAGGTTCTGGGGTGTTATTACATAATACCCCCGGATAATACCCTCTCTCTTCTATTTCAACTACAAAACAACCTTATCCCTCCACTTTATCCATCATCCAAACCAAGTGCTACTTAATCCCCGTCATATCAATGTCGGCGCACCCTTCTTACATAATACCTTCTACTATCTTATTCCCTTCATAACTAATACTCTTAATTCTTATTCTGCATCCAAACGGGCCCTAAGTGTAGTGGTGGCTTCGACATACGACATTTTCATCTCTTTTAAGGCTCAAGAGCAAGCTCAAATTCGACTCAAGCCTAGGTCAGCACTGCTCAAGCTTGGCTCTTCAAATTTATTGAGCTCGAGTTCGCGAATACTTAACTTAAAACATTCTAAAATTCGGCCCGGCTCGGTTCGTTTGTTCCCCTGAGTAGGAGGAAGGAATAATTCCCCAACGTTGTTACAAAAGCAAGCTAACAATTCCAGATTTTCCAAGTACGCTGACGAGTTCAACAACTATTCCCAAAAGGATGATGCTCCAGGAAGGGATTATTCACTTGCCATGATTCCAGATTTTTGTTAATACACTGGTAATTATTCAAAAATACTAACGCTTCAAACAATTCATCGCAATCTCAGGTTTGAATAAATCAGCTGGCACGTCATCACCACCAACCCATTCATCACGAGCGGCAGATATATCAATACACACGAGCTTTCGGTGGGAATGACTCAATCTCATCGTCTAGGGTATTCATGTGGACTGGCCTGTAGTCTAGCCGAACCTTCTCGTTCTCCCAAAATCTGCACATCATAGTGAAAACAAGCTTTTACAGGTGAAAGAAACAATGAGACCAAAAATTTACCATCGTCAAGGTGTTATACATGGATTCGAACTCAACGAGGAATCTTATCCAAATCACTCTAAACCATAAATCAAGATCCCTAATTTATACTCCACCAACAAACACATTCTGCACCCTAAATTAGAGAAGGTGTTCCCAACCCATACAGGTCCAAAAAAAGGCCACTCTAAACCAAACCGAGCCTTAAGTCCCAATCACTTGGAGTCGGCTACATGAATACCAATTTTCTATCTTTTCTCCATATACTGCGACTCTTATTGAAATATCTGCACCCCGTATTGGCTGGGTCCGTTGGACACATTCATGCTGTGGAGTTCCAGACCCATGGACTGACTGCTGCTAAAGTACATCAAGCTACTTAGAAATTTCAAACTCAGTTCAACTCAGAAATTTCGAGAAACGACGGTATTTAACCTTGGCAGGTTCCCTCAATGCTAAGGTATGTTCTATAATTGACCATGTAAGGTGCAAGTGGCCTAGATGTTTGTTAGGACAATAGGCCACAGTCTCCTTGTGTTTGCAAATCTCATGACAAAACACACATTTAATAGTATCCCTGTTTATCGGTGATCCATGGCACGGGAAATTCCCTGTTTGTAGTAAATCCATAATGTATGAGGGGGCCTTAGGATTGGTCACCGGAATTCACTTAGGCGTTAACCGACAACAATTCAACAGCCTTAAAACAAAAAATTATCGGTTGCAACCTTAGAATCAATTTACTTGTTTTAGCCCAGAAACTAGACATTGAAGTATCATTATCAACTCTTTAGGAAGGATAGCAAACCTCCAGATAATAGAAGTAGCAATCAAAGTCATAGGGGGAGAAAGGACATACCCACATGTGTGTTTCATCCAATTCTCATCATCCCTTTTCTGCAAAATACAACATTTAATTCCATTACGGATCAACCAAGGAGAAGAAAATGTTAAGGAAAAAGAATCTAAAATCTAAACTAACCGTAAAATCTTCGCGTGCGTGTGCGCCCCTGCTTTCTTTTCTGGCTTCGGCAGAATGCATGGTAACACATGCATTGATCAAGAGGTTTTCCAACTCTATCGTCTCTATGAGGTCTGAGTTCCTGGACAAATATGCATTTTGGAGGCCCATTAAGATGAAATAGACTTACGTACAACACAAATAGTTTGCTATGGTGCACACAAATTTACCATATCAAACTCCGATCCTCCAACTTAACATCATGAAAGCTTTCCCAAGCCTTGTCAATTAACTGACAACCTGAAAGACCATGACACGGTCACAAATGGCAGTATCTCCTCCTCCATCGTCGTCGTTCCGTAGAGACAAAGAGAAGGGGAAAAAAAGAGAAACATATCCTTTTGGATGTTTTTTTTTTTCAATGTTTTTGGGGGATTGTTTCATGGCATACCTTCCTCCAGTGTTTCTTGTGTTCGAAACACAGCAGCATTATTTTGCATAATTCGTTGCATATTCAACCGGATTTTTGAAGTTGGAATTGAACCATTGGCATTCCTTAGCTTGTCCAACCATGCAATAGTCTGCTCACCTGCATCCTTTTCCAAAGGTTTTTGTTTCTCCCCTGCACCAAAAAAGGAAGTGAAGTCATTTAAAAGTTTGTAGGGCATAGTTTGTCAGAAGTCATAGTAGAAACTTGACACAACAACTTGCCAGGTCGAGAGATCTCTGCAACTCTATTCGCACAAGCTCGACCGAACACAACAATATCAAGAAGAGAATTAGCACCGAGCCTATTGGCACCATGAACTGATGCACAGGCAGCCTCCCCGGCAGCCATTAGTCCAGGAACCACTGCATCTGGATCATCACCTTTAATGGTAACTACCTGGGGAAGAAATCATCTCATTAGTTGGAAACAGAATCTTGTGACAAAAACTAAAAACAGCAGAACTCCACAGTAGCAACAAAAAATGTTAAATCTAGCTGTTACCTCCCCATGGTAGTTAGTGGGAATCCCACCCATATTGTAATGAACAGTGGGTAAAACAGGGATTGGCTCCTTTGTAACATCAACACCAGCAAAGATGGCAGCAGTTTCAGAGATGCCAGGAAGTCTCTCCTTGAGGACCTCAGGGGGCAAGTGATTTAAGTGGAGGTAAATGTGGTCCTTATGGGGTCCTATGGAAAATCACACATAATATTAGAGCAAAAGAAAGATCAGTGGAAATAACAAGAAACAGATCAGTGGTCAAAGAGGTGTCAGCATAATTAAGCAAGTAATAGAATACAAATTCTGCAGAAAAAGAAATATATAGTTAAGCACCAAAATGGAAGAACTCTCCTAGATTTGCTGTTCAAAAAAAAAAACCCATTCAAAAACAAAATAATTCTCCTAAATTTTAGCCAAAAAACTTCACCACTAAAGGCTATCAACTAAATCAGACCAGTAGGTCATGTTTACTTTAAGCGTACCACTGTAGTGTGGCAAATTTCCCAGATTCACCTATTTCGAACAACACTTCACCATATTTGTAATTCTACGACAGTCTGATTGTAGGGATAAGATCGTACCTACACCACGTCCTTCTCGGATTTCCATAGTCATAGATCTTGAAACAACATCTCTTGAAGCAAGATCCTTGGCAGTAGGTGCATACCTTTCCATAAATCGCTCACCTTCACTGTTCCTCAGAATACCACCTTCACCACGAGATCCTACAAGTGGCAGAAAGAAGATTAAAAAAAAAACATATATTTTAATTTCAACTGTACAAACATTACTTTCTTTTTTTCTTTTCTCTTTTCTACAAGTAAGAGTTTGCAATTGTAAACAGATATATCAAAGAACATCAACACAAGGTAGAAGGGGAGCCAACTATCTAACTTGGATAGCATTCCATGAATGTTACATCACTCAAGGGTGTGTGCACACACAAAATACTTACCCAATTGGATACAAAGTTACTCAAAATCCAACAAAGAACATTATGTCGAGATGCACCACGAATTATCAGATACATATCCAGACTCCAACATTCACACCAAATTCAACATTCGCTCATCAGCAAAAAGGCACTACCAACGAAAAATTCAGGTTTAATACAAATACACCTGGTGCATCAGAGGTACGTGGGCAAGTTTGTACATGGACTTTCATTTTACAACCCACAAAAGTACATGTATAAACTTGGTATGCACATTTGTCATCTGATGAAGCCTGAGAGAGACTGTTATAGGCTTCAAGAAGGGAATGGAGAGTGAAGACGATGGATCTGAGGCATCGAAAGAAACAAGAGGGAGCCAAAATGTAACTGTTGGGACCATGGGGCTTGTGGGTTGTTGCTATTTACCTCAATTTTCGTTGTTAGCCTCATTAGTTTTAGATGCAATTTATGTTCAACAGTTGTAGGTTGTGGACAACTAAGGGAAAAGGTACAAGTGTGAGCGGGCTTCACAAAGGCATTCACACCAACCGGTGTGTCACTGTGTTGGCTTATGATATAGTACTTTCGATAACAGTATGGATAAGTACCCAGCATAATATAGAAACTAGAAAGAACAAACCTTCCGTGATGAGGCATCCAGCTCCATATATGCCGGTTGGGTGGAACTGCACAAACTCAAGATCCTGCAAGAAGATAAATATAAGAAAATTTTGGATGCAAAGACGTAAACACTAGTCCCACAGGTAAAAAACAATTAACTGAAAACCAAGAAAACAGACCTCTAGAGGAAGCCCAGCACGTGCAACCATGGCATTGCCATCTCCAGTGCACGTATGAGCTGAGGTTGCAGAGAAGTATGCCCTACCATAGCCCTGAGAGACACATAAAAAAATTAATCCATAAATATAGATATATGCATCACTAAATTGACGGCAATACAATTTAATAACAGCTGAATACCCCTGTGGCCAAAATTGTAGATGCTGAGCGAAACCGATGCAATGTCCCATCCTCCATATTTAACGCAATTACTCCTTGACAGCTACCTATTGTAAAAACCAATAATTCAAATTTACTGCAAGATGTAAGACTTACAATTGTTATAAGAGTACGGTACTACCCAGACAAGTAACTGGACAATGTAAGACATTAAGAATGGCGATTATTACAAATACTAAGTTTAATCACACATATGTTCGTCTGCATAATATGTTTGTCTGTTATTACGCATATGCATGCCAAATGTATTCCAAACAGAGAGTGGCTCTAAAACAATCATGAAACGAACTACACCAGGATATGAACCCTAGTTGTTTACGAGGAGGATATTCTTCCCTTTATCAAAAAAAACCCCTCTAACATGAACAAAATCAACGTTTAGTGCAGATTAGCTTAGTGCTTACACATCAACTTACCATCACTACCCATCAAGAGATCTAGAGCAAAATATTCAACGAAAAATTGTGTATTGTGTTTCATAGCTTGGCCATAGAGAGTATGCAAGAGAGCATGCCCGGTACGATCAGCAGCACAGGCGCAGCGATATGCTTGTCCACCTATAGAAATTAGCAAGGAAGCAAGGTCAGATAGCTCTTTAAGGAATTCATGCAATAAGAGTGGAAACAGAAATCACATCTTCCCACCTTTGCCGAAGTTCAAACTTTGACCACCAAATGCCCTCTGATATATTTTACCCTCTTCAGTTCGGGAAAATGGTAACCCATAGTTTTCAAGCTCTATGACTGCTTTCGGTGCCTCTCTGCACATGTATTGAATAGCATCCTGGTCACCTGTAGAATAACTAGTGTGTAAAAGATACAAGAAGATGAAGTAGAAAAAACCTCACAATACCCAAAAATTTGGAAGCCATATACAAATAAGTTGGTATACATGATTCTGACAAGGATTAACACATATGAAACACATTGTCACTACAGACACAATAAAGAATCAACTATGGCGAGCATTTTTACCTAGCCAGTCACTGCCCTTTACTGTATCATACATGTGCCACCTCCAGTCATCTTCTGACATATTCCCCAGTGCAGCATTTATACCACCCTGTAAGATTAGTCATATATCCATCTCACCAACCAAAACAAAATAAAAAGGAAACCACATGGTGACAAGATAAAGTATGATTGATCAAAAGCCAGCCAGAACAATTTGGTAAACTTAATTTTGTAACTGTCCAATGAGGTTGATGCAAGCCATTGTTCTGAAGGCGGAAACTAAGTATTTCTAGCAAAAAATGTCACTAACAAAAATCAAGACAGGTTTTAAGAAAAGCCTTTATTTATACCAAGGATAACACCACATTCTATAACTTATCAACCACAATAACAGTTCCCATCGATGGGTGAGGACCGAAGACATACCTAACCTTTGGTAATATATGCACACAGTAGCTGCTCTCATAAGTTTTACCACTGAAATAGCAGCCCCCCTATACCTCAAAAACATGAGGAACTCAAGGAACATTATCCCGCGAAACCATGCCCTCAAATCAAGGCTAGAAGGCATCAGAGAGGGCTGGCCTAAAAATCCAATTTAATTAATGTGCTTGTTACGTTGCTTTCTTCATTCAAAAGAGATCCCTTCTTGTTTGTTGGTTGATTCCATTGTTACCACAAAATATTTGACAAGAAGTCCAATACACGTGGACTGTCTGTTGACCCACTCATGAAAGTTAAGCAAACTATCTACTAAAGCCTACGCTGTCATAACCTCACCCCCAAAATTATGTGCATAGATTTCATAGGAAGCAGCAAGCTAATATGTGCTCTCTCTTTTTTTTTTAGTAAACTTTTTTTCAATTACATCCAATTTTTCTATCTTAATTTAAAAGCCCGATTTTAAAACCAAAAGTTGTAAACTTTCAGCGACATGAGAAAATGTGCACTGAAAAATAAGACTAATTGCTCTAACTTAAAAAAGCTTTGTAACCAGCCAGCTTTTTTTTTTTTCCCCGAGTCTTTAGTGGCCTCTTTTTTGTAATGTCATTCCATATTTTAAAGTTACTGGCTCTAAGATTATGATTTCTAGAAACTACTGTAATAATCAATTAAAAAGTTAAAGTCCAAACAATATCCAAAAAAGAAAAAAGAAAAGAAAGCAATTAAAAAAGCACAAAACCTTTGCATGTCCATGTGCGGAAAAAGCATAGTTTATCAACAAGAAAACAAATGAATTATTCCAAATTAAAAGTCTTCCTCCACTTTCTATACCAGGGCTTCAATGAGGCTGCTTAAAAACGCCAATGTAGTTGGTGATTGACATGTTGTCATGTCCCTAAACAAGCATCAAACTGGACATTTTTTTATCCATCACATGTTGGATACTAGGTTAAATATACAGAGTTCTTTTCTTTTTCCTTCGTTTTTCTAGTCGGGTCTCTACATTGCAATTGGATATCTTTCAGACCCAAGTTTCAACTTCCATGCGTAAACAAATACATAAATAGCTTGAAAAGCAGCCAAAAAATACCTACGCTAAGCAAATATACCACCATACCTGTGCTGCAACAGTATGCGAGCGAGTAGGGAATAGCTTGGTAATGCAAGCAGTATTGAATCCATGCTCAGAAAGCCCTATGGCTGCTCTGAGCCCTGCACCTCCCGCGCCTACAACAACCGCATCATACGTATGATCAACCACAGTGTATGAGGATCTTCCCCCAATCTGCTTCAAATGAATAACACAACGAGATTAACCACAATTACGAGCAACTATAATGAAACAGACATTGTATCGAGAAACCAACATGTATCTACTAATTAAACTTAATTAAAACATTGCTATGCAAATAAATGAACAGATAAACAAAACCAAGTCTTACACAATGAACAGATCAAGTAAGTTTGGCTACAAAGATCCTTAGTTGCCATTTAGCCCGGTCAAGAGTTACACAATGAATAAAGCATTAACAAACTCATATCTTTCTTTTACAACAACATCATGTGTCAATTCAAGTCTAAACCTTGACGTAGCATTCTCGTTAACAGCTACACAATCGCTTTTCTTCATGTTGCAAACATTGTTCTCTACGGAAACCGAACCATCTTAGCCTATTTTTTCTCAACTTTCCTTTCAATTGACGTCACTCCCACTAACCCACAAATCTCTTAATTTAAAACTGTATCCCTTTTAATCTCACCACAAATCGACCTCGACATGGTCATTTTAGCTACACTAATACATGTGTTGTCTCAAAGCGGCCCATCATTACATCCCATATAACAACACTTGGCACTGCAACCCTATTTCACTTGTTTCTCCTGCAAGTGAAGTAATTTTAGTTGCAAATACTTTATAGTTTATACATGTCCTTTATCATATCAATTCGCCCCTTTGTTGCTCCTTTTCTCTTTAACACCCACGGTCACCATATTACTTGTTTGAGCACCCTATACTCTGCAGTTGATGCAGCATAAGATGTCTCTTTTGTTGATTCAAAAAGTTACTAAAATGCTCATTCTTCAGATTTCAACCATTCTCCTAACCATTGTAAAATTGTTGAACAACCATATTACCCAGGACATACTCACCTCAACTCAGCATTTCCGCACCTTAATTGGGATCCTATCCGGTCCTAATTCCTCAACAGATTTCTCTTCAGCTCACTTCCTACGTCAAACTTTATGTTTATTTTACAATTGAAACACTAATTCATCAAAATTGTAATGTTCCACTCTGCCAAACCTTTCCATATGTCTTCAATATCACAATTTCTCGTTATTATCCATCATATCCTCATGCCTCACCAACAGAATTTATAATATAGGTGTTAAGATTCTTCGGAATAATTAACAATAGAAGAACACTGGTATTTTAACGGCAAGGGATAACAGAAGAACAGCATGACCCTCCCAATGTAACCGCCCTCCAGTCTCTAAAAATCAATTTCTCAAGAAAATAAACCACAATTAATTTTTGAGAAAGTAAACCACAAGGTCCACAAGTAATAACAAACAGGACCAGCGCATTATATCGGGAATTCGATATAGTTCCACTTATTAAACTGAGGTACGACGTTGAAATCATTTACAATCTACGAGAGTACAAGTAATGACACATAGAGAATGATTGGCGATTAGCAATCATAAGAACATGAGAATGCGAGAAAAAACCCTACGATTAGGAGGATAACAAAGATCCAAAACTAGGTGGAAACTTTGAGAAGGAGAGAAAATCTTACTGATTCGGTGGAGAAGGATCTTTGAATGCCGTTGGGCTTGATGGATTCGCTGGATATCAATCTCTTCGATGGAACTCGAAGGCCTCGAGCAACGTACCGCCACATCTCGCTCTCCCTCTCTCTCTCGCGGTTACTGTACCTGTATTATTCTGTATATCGATCTGTATCTAATTGGGGAGTATTTATGTGTTAACGGGGCGGCCAGTTTTGTCGGAGAGAGAAGTGAGGGAGAGAGAGAAAGGAGGAGCAAATGGGACACCGACGGCTAATGGGAAAATGCTGATGACATGTGATTCAGGCGAAGCTTTTGTTAACAAAGCCGATTGAAGTAGTGAGTAATTAACATGAGATCAACGGTCAAAATGAGAAAAGTTTTGTGATTATTGAAACTGTGTATGAAAATGCTAACATGCGGAGGATAATATATATTAAAACGTACATTGATATACGAATAAAGTGTATTAAAACGTACATTGATATACGAATAAAGTGTATTGATGCTCATGAAATTATATTTATATTTTTGAGATATGTATCGATATCCGAACTTATATGAAATTATTAGCTTATTATGTTAGCATGACTATATCTATTTAATCAAATCAAGGAAAAAAAATTAAGAAAGTTAATAAAGTCCAATTTGGTTAGTAACTTTAGCGTCCACTTTGTTCAATGCTTCTCACCGCAGATGACTCAATAATTTTTCTGCAGTTGAATCTCGATCATTTATCTTGATAATAATTGATAGTTCACCTTTATTAAAGCATCTTACCAAATACATATTAGTGACAAATTGGAACCAGTTGCACTCATTTGAACCACTCTACTAAGAAATATGCTTAAGTAAACAAATATCTATGCTTTTTATTTTTTTGATTTCCTTAAAGCAAAGAAGGTATAAATACATTTATTTGTCTTTTCAGTTCATTCTTTCTATTGTTCTTCTTTGAGTATAAGGTCTAAATAAAATGGAGAATTTAGTAAGGATCGAGCTAGGCATATGACAGCCAGTGTCAAATGGTATCTTATTCCTGGGGCTGGGAGTAAATATTCAATATCTCAGCCAAGTTCTGTTTATATAATGTCTAAAAATGTTTTAGTTTTCTTATAGTTCATTTTGCATCCGCTAAAGCTTTTTTTTAAATAATTTCATCAACATCTTTCGTTTTTCGAAGATGAATCAAAATAGTAAAACACAAATTGAACCAAATTTAAGAAATTCAATTTTATTTAGAAAGACAGTAAAATGAGAAGTTTATTCATGAATTCATACATGTATATAAGTAAATAAATAATTACTAGTATTAATTTTTAAAACTTAGTGGATAAATTGAGCCCCATAATCTATCACCTGTTGTCGCCATTACTTCTCATAGACTTGTGGATAAATTAAGGAAGTGAAGAGAGTGAAAATGGATTTAAATAAGCTCATTACAACAAATTTCGTTAGTTCAACCAATTTTGGAAATAGGTTTGTTCCGTAGAATATATATGCATTATCAGGTTAATTGTCTTTTATTTATCAGAAAGAAGTTATAGCCATCATACTACTGTTATGCCTATTTGTAGTTAATTTAAGAACGCTTCTTTTGGTGCTATCTTTTGTTTGTATTTTTCTTTTTCTCGACTTTTCCGGTTGTGTTTTGTTTGTGTTAAACCTATTTTTAATATATTTGGGTTACGAGAAAAATTATGTTGCCTTTTATGATAATCTTCGTAAAAACAATCAAACTTTGGAACTCTTGCCAATATTATTGCCCAATTTATACCATATGAAAACACCCAACGTTTGCACTTGTAATTTATGAATAAACCATAATGGTTAGCCATTCATTAGAGTTTTATTATAAAAGAATTTATATTCTAAATATAATTAATTTTCAAAAAATAGGGCTTAAGACTATTTTTAACGGCACTAATTAGTGATCGAAATAGCAATGCAAAAAGAAATAAATGATAATAAAATGGAGTGAGAGGAAAATGAACAATTGTGTATATGGAAGTATAATTATCAGAATCCAAAAAACTCATTTTGAGATGAATTTTTGAATTCTCTATTCTTGATTTACATTTTTCAAAAGGCATTTCTGTAAACTTGATTTTGAAATGAGCAACAAAATACCAATAATAATCAGGAAATGCACCATCTAGAATGGTAATTTAATCATGGCTGGCCTTTGGCTAAATAATCCACCATGGATTATTTTTTGTCCTTATTCAAAAAAAGATTGCATTTGTTAGTTTTTTCGTCAATTTTTTTGAGGATTATTGCTTCATCATAATGAAAGGAATCTAAAAAGTAAAAATTATGATCAAAATCCAATTTTTTTTTAATAAAGACGAAAAAATTGGTTTACTGGTTTATTTTTATCTTTATTCAAAAAACTTGAGTTTCGGTTATAATTTTTTGCTTTTTAGACTTCTTTTATTATGACGAAGTAATATTCCTTTAAAAATTGACAAAAAACTAACACATGCGAATTTTTTTTAATAAAGACAAAAAATAATCTGTGGTGAATTATTTAGCTGAAAAACCAGTTGAGAAAAATTAATTAGGTCAATGCATATTAGGATCTGGCAGGCACACTGGTAATCCTTGGCAATAAAGGGGGACGCGATTCATCAGTTCTAGCCAAGACGGGGGCCGGTCGCATGCCAAGGCCACGTCTCCAGTGGCACCACCACCACTGCTTTACGGGGAAAAGAAGAGTCCCACACGGACACGGATCGAGTCCCCATTGAATTTGATGTTATAATCGCCCACCGAACTTGCAAAAGCAAATCCGATCTGTTGTTCTTTGAAGAAAATTGTGTACTACTTTTCTTTCGCTAATGGGAGACTACATTGATTAGGAGTTAAATTCTCTTGGGTCCTTTCAAGAATTGGATGGTCTAGAATGTTTAATTCATATGATAAAAAAAATTTGGTTTAATGCATGGACTGGATTGTTCAATTTGCCCGTTTGTGGGTCCTTTCAGGCTTATTTTGATGCACAAGGTCGTATCTATTTTAGAGATTGTTGAAAACGTTTTCATACCAAACTAAGGTTGATCAAATACCTTAATTTCGACTTATTAAAAAATACCTTAATTTCATTTCAGAATCCATTTGTCTTGAGATAAATGAGTTAATGTGTTCCAGAATGCAAAATAAATACTTATTTTTTAAAAAGACGATTTCAAGCTAAAAAATAATGGGCTTACTGAAATCTAAAAATATGCAACATGGATCTTTTTTGAAAGATCTCAATGAGATCTTTTGAATGATGCAAAAAAAATGAAAAATTATTTTCCATTTACATTATTTTTGAGTTTAAAAATGTGAAATAAGTACTTATTTTTTAAGAAGATATTCTGGAAATGAGTTTCCACGTTGAAATCTTCTTATGTTCTACTACAAATATCCTCTAAAATAAAATAAAATGATATCTGATTAACCAAAATTTTTGAAGCGGTTGATGTTCTCAGCAAGCTCTAAAGTAATACACATTTTTTATAGGAAATAAATGCATATTACTTTAAAAAAATAAAGAATATATGGGTCAAATTTACTCAAATAAGACAAGCAATAACAACTGTAAAAAGGTGAGTGAAATTCACTAGTACTATTCTTCTTACGGAAAAAGATTTATTAGATGTAAATAATATGTGACCCCACTAATGCAAATTTATGGTTCGCCAATGGTCAAAACAATTCACTTTCTTTCTACCTCATCAAGAACATTAGCTAAGCTAAGAATCGTATTGATCAAATACCGTTTAATATGTTTTCGTAACTGTAGTGGTTCCAAAAAATGGGGGTCGGACCAATCACCGAGCCCTAGTGCACTGAGTGAGACCTAGAAAACCTCTGAGCCTCATTCAGCACGGGGCTTGGGGACCCCCGCCAATTGCCCTCGGTAGCATCACTTGGTAGGTGGAGTCCGCACTCCTGGCTTGACTCCCCGAGGCCGCCTAAAGGAAGACGGTTACCCCAAGAGGACCCCATTTTTTGGAACCACTACAAAAGGGAAAAGCCTTTGAAAGCTTAGCTCTGATATCATGTAGACTTTTAGACAGTTTGGAATAAGACCCAAAGTTAGGGTTTACTTTCTCATTATGTTCTACTTATACAAGTGTAAAGAAATAATTACATGTAAGGACTTATCTTTTAATCTACTTACAAAAGAGATTAAACTAAATACACTTAGGTCCATAACTTAACAGTATCGATTGGTGTTTTTCCTCGCGTCATAACAAAAAAGTTAATTAGGCGAAATTAAGGATTTAAAATTTTAAACAGGAAAACAAAAATTAAAGAATACCAAAGGCCTTGTGGCCTTCCCACCTTGATCCCTTAGAGATTGGATTGCTCAGATTGAAGTTGATTGTAGTGATTGACTTCACACAAAACCTAGAACTAAGTGGGTTCTTTGGGGATTCGATCTCTCGGATGCGGCCGCTCACGAGAAGTTACGGGTTAAGACGGACAATGCTTAGAGAATTTGGGTACGAAAGTTGTATGTAATGTATGAAACCCTAAGGTTAAACCCCTTTATATAGGGCACGAGAATCAATGTAGACCGTAGGATTTAGTGGTTTGGATATGGAAAACTAGGTCACTAGGGTTGATTTCGTGCTTACGAAGTAAATTCAATCGGTTTAGGGATTTTCGCAAGCTGCTGCAAAAAGTTCCAGGGAAAATGACGGCCCAGAACGTGTTTTGATAATTAGTGTTTTTTAAGGACATGCTAAGAATATTTGTTAATGAACAAAATGTCCTTAGTTGGTATTAATTATCAAAACACGTCATTGGCCGTCATTTTCCCAAAGTTCCATATTTCCAGTGAAATCGATTTATCGGCCTGCAGATCGATCTGTCGACCTCCAAATCGATTTGTCGGCCTCCAAATCAATTTTCTTTAAGAGTTTTTCAGAACCTCGGACAAATCGATCTGTTGGCCTTCAGATCAATCTGTCGGCCTTCAAATCGATCTATTGGCCTCCAAATCGATTTTCCTTAAATGTTGGATTTTAGGCTATTTGGGCTTTTTAGCTCTACATTGGGCTTTCTAAGGGGCTACAAAGGCCCAGGGCTTAAGTGAAGCCAACCACAACAATTAGAAACATGTTCATCATTGGGATCGTCCCCCAAGGTGGGACCCGAAATACTTGTTAAGCCAAATTGGGGGTGTCTACAACGAGAACATGTCAATATCAAAGCAAAATGTTTCAAAAGATGCATAATTGGTTCATGTTCTTGCTCATAGCATGAGTAGGTCCTGTCTTGCGATAGGCATTGAATTTCCGGTGTAGGCACGGTCAAGGTTAACGGATTGAAATTTGGGGACGACTATTTGACCCTCCAACTGCAAGCGGACACGTGGCAACCAGAGAAACCTTTGACCAACTAATGGGATAATGACACGTGGAGCGGCGGATCATAAAGGTATGTTCGCGAAAGTCATCCGCGGAGTCGGGGAATCCATCGCGGAATTCGCCTCCGCGGGCCCCACAGATTGGTTCGAACCAGGGCCCCGCGCGTCCCCCAAACGTCATAATCATCGTCAAACTCCCATCGCAGAGTCTCCGTGGATCCCAACCCGAGGCCCAGAGGCAAGGTCCGGGGAGGACTCTGCGGGGAGACAATGATCGCCGCGGGTCGCGACCTTGCTCCAGCGGGAATTGGGGAATCTCTTGCAGTTTGGTGGCTTGGGGGTTGGAGGCCTCGCCGCGGAAAATCGTGCCTTCCCACGGACAAGCGTCCGCGGAAAGGCAGGTCTTCTCGCGGCCGGGAGGTACAGGAGGGACACGTGTCAGGTATTGATGGGAACGTCGTTCTGGGCTTGTCCCATGCCCACGTGCTCTATAAATACCCCTAACATTCCCAATGATTAGAGGACCTTTTACTGGAAAAAGGGAGTGAGCACTCAATTTGAGGTAGGAGAATATTCTTCCTCAGCAAAGGTGGTGACCTCACTCGTTTGGACCTGGAAAAGCTCGAACATTTCGCGGGAAAATCCTCAAATTCACATTGCCTCTGTCTCTCTCGTACCTCTTGCTCTTACCCTTTCACCCCGCGGGACATTCTCTCTCCCTCTCTCCCATTTTGACTAATCATCGACCAATCGCGCTTCTCCAGCTCACGGACGATCACACGTAAGCAATCTCGCGAGCACCCCTCATCCACATTTAGGCGACTCTGCTGGGGAGGTGTCTTTTGGTTTATGGTTAGTACTCGGTCCAAGGAATACGTTGAACCGCCGCGTCGAAGAGCAATGGTGACGCAGGATAACGCCGTACCAACCCTCAAAGACGTGGGCGAAACCAACAGTGTAGGCGTGGCCGCACAAACGTTGCGCGCCCTCCAAGATGGTCAGCGTCAATTTCTTGAAACACAGAAACAACTGCTCGCGGCCTTTACGAGCCGCACGGAACTCATTTCAGTAGCACTACCACGAGCCGCAGCTAGTCAAGGCGACAAGCTCCCACAGAACCTTGCCGGTGGAAGCAACAGCTAGACAGTGCAACACCTGCAGCCTCAGCTCCCTTTATCTTCCCCGCACCCTCTGCGCAGGGTTCTCGTCGGGGGAATAGCTGCAAACTCCGCCGACACCCGGGGTAAAGAGCCCGCCACGGACGAAGCGGGTGCACCCTCTCTGGGTCCCTACATTACGATGGCGGAAGTCCAAGCCTTGTTAGCACAACAAAAAGCCGTCGAAACAGGCCAGAAGGAGGCGGCCATGGCTCAAACCAGCAGCGTTGCTTCCGCGGGACAGTTTATAACTTTAGCGGACGTACAGGCTCTCCTCACCAAAGAAAAGGCAAAGATGGTTCTACCCTCCCTGTCAAGCCCAGATATTCGCCCTTCCTACCCAGTCGCTGTCTTATCTTCACCCTACCCGGACGGGTACACTCCGCCCAAGTTCATGAAGTTCGACGGCAAAGAGGGTAATGCCCAGGAACACGTCGTTCGTTTCATCGAATCCCTCGGAGCCCACGCATCGGACTCCAACCTACGCCTCCGCGAGTTTTCAAAGTCCCTCACTTCACGGGCTTACACATGGTATGTCAATCTGGAGACCTATTCGATAGCCACTTAGGAGGAAATGGTAAACAGCTTCTACACTAAATTTTTCCAAGTGCGTGAGAAGGTAACAGTAATCAGCCTGACGAAAGAAACTCAGACAAACGGAGAAGACGTCGTTGACTACATCAAACGATTTCAGGATCATGCAGTACACTGTATTGAATCAGTCAAAGAGGCACAACTCGTTGAAATTTGCATTGGGGGAATGATGGATGAGTTTAAGATGCTGCTGGTAAACTTGAAATTGGGAACTTTCTCTGCCCTGCTGGAATCTGCGTACAACATCCGTCATGTGGTCAAGCCGCTTAAAAGGGATAACTGGAAGGGTAAGTCCGCGGTTGCCGCAGTGGCTGTCGCGGAGGCATCGCGAGGGCAACAGGCTGCAGGAGCAAGGAAGCGCAGGGAGCGCGAGCCGGGGCCAGCTCCAGACTACCCGTGTAGTATGGATGAAGTCCGCGCCTTGGTAAATGCATGGATAGCGGATGGCGAACTGGAGCTTTCCCCAGTGGAGTATGAGCCGATGAGGGAAGACTGCGAGAGCCCGCGCTACTGTATGTACCATAGACACACCAGACACCCGACTAGCGACTGTTGGTCCCTCAAACGGCTTTTCAAACGGAAGCAAAACGCCAACGAACTGTGGATAGGGCGCCGCGACATCCTCGTAGAACCCTATCCGTCCCACGGCAACAATAACGGCGAGGTCAATATGGCGGAATGCTACCCGTTCATGTACGAGGTGGATGGGGATGCAGTTTATCATTCTTACTTGGACGACGAAGTGGATGGGTCCACTTACATGGTATATTGTCACGAAATTGTTGAGGAAAGCGAAGACGTAACGACCCCTCGGTTGTACCAGACCCCAACAATTCAGCAAAAACACTGCAGAACAGCATGAAGTTCTGCACATTCTTTGACGGGTTTGGCTTTACCCCTGCCGCAAGACTGGAGATAACAAAGGCGATTATCAGCATCGTGGAGGTTCACCAAGAGTCCTGTATGTCCGTGGAGGGGTCCCTATCTCAAATGATCCGCGATGAGTCTAATTCGGTCACCTTCTCCGATGTTGATAGAAAGGCGCCCCACCCTCACAATCGCCCGCTGTACGTTACCTCCCGCATCAATGGGATCGAGCTAAAAAGGACATTTCTCGATGGCAGGGCCTCCATTAATCTCATGCCCATTCCAACGTTCCGCCGGTTAGGAATCCAAGATGATCGAATAGTTGATTATGCAATCACTATCACGGGCTTTGGCGGTGATAAAAAAAGATCCCTAGGGTATGTTGTGGTCGATTTGGAGGTGGGGCCAATCCGATCTGCCACTAAGTTCCACCTGATTGATGCTGACCCCAACTATCACATCATCTTTGGACGCAGTTGGATGCACAAGTACGCGGTTGTACCGTCCAGTTACCATCAGTGTTTGAAGGGCATTTGGGGGGGGAAAGAAGGTTACTATCTGCGCCTCAGAAAGCCCGTTCGATACTCATGAAGCCCATCTCTCGGACGCTATCTATTTTTCAGGATTGGGCGACATGTCACAGGCTATAATAGCACGACCACGCAGTGTCATAATCCCAAAGTGGGAAGATATCCGGGATATTAAGCGAAAAGGTACCAGCGGAAGCCCATCGACGTTGGAATCAGCGGCCCCCAGAAAAATCATCAGCTGGCCCCGGTGAGACGCAAGGCGCCACGGAAGAAGAAGTTATCCAAAAACCTGAGCCCGCCCTGGAGTGCATGCAAGACCGATCCAAGCCACAGCTGAAAGACATGGAAGAAGTCGATCTTAGCGATGGAGTGGGTAGAAGGAGACCGGTATTCATAAGTAAGAAATTGAGCGCGGAGTTCTGCGCAAAATTAATCCAATTACTGCGTGATAATGCCGATGTCTTCGCATGGTATTACGAAGAAATGCCAGGCGTGGACCCTCAGCTGGTAGCTCATCATCTAGATGCTTTCCCCAATTCCAAGCCTGTAAAGCAATCCCAGCGGAAGTATCACCCCGATTTGGAAAGGCAAATTCAGGAGGAAATAGAGAAGTTGCGAAAGGCGGGGTTCGTCTGCCCAGTCCAATACCTCGAGTGGCTCGCAGACATCGTCCCTGTCAAGAAGAAAAACAGACAAATTCGGGTTTGTGTGGACTTCCGCGACCTAAATAAGGCGTGCCCAAAGGATGAATTTCCACTACCACACATTGATACACTTGTAGATGCGACCTTCGGTCATTAGATGTTCTCATTTATGGATGGATTCAGCGGATACAATCAAATCAAAATGGCTCCAGAAGACGCGGAAAAAATGGCCTTCCACACTCCATTGGGAAACTTCCACTACGTTGTGATGCCTTTTGGACTCAAAAATGCGGGGGCAACATATCAGTACGTCAAGACCGCAATCTTTCACGACTTGATGCATAAAATCGTGGAAGATTACGTAGATGACCTGGTCGTTAAATCTAAGGAATAAGAGGATCACCTCGCGGATCTGGCCACCGTGTTCGCCCGGTGCAGAAAATACAACCTCAAAATGAACCCTCTCAAATGCGCATTTGTGGTAACCGCGGGTAAATTTTTAGGCTTTCTCGTACATCGATAAGGAATTGACGCAGACGGAGCCAAGATTAAGTCCATCGCAGAAATGCCCGTGCTGCATTCCCAGAAAATGCTCAAGCGGTTCTTGGGAAAGGTATCTTACCTACGACGCTTCATCCCCGCGTTGGCAGAGATCGCGGCCCCCTTCTCGGATTTGTTGAAGGGATGTGCGCAGTTCGAATGGAAAGAGGAGCACCAACATGCCTTCCAGCAGATCAAAACGGCCTTGACTTCACCCGAGACAATGGTGGCCCCAGTACAAGGAGAGCCGTTAATACTTTATCTTACCTCCACCCACAAATCCATCGGGGCCCTATTGGTACAAGAAGCGGACGGAATAGAGCGCCCCGTGTACTACATCAGCAGAAAGGTCCATGGAGCGGAAGAACAATACACGGCCATCGAGCGACACTGTTTAGCCTTAGTCTTTACCGCATAGAAGCTCCGACATTATTTTTTATTCTTCCCCATACGAATTATCACCAAATGTGACCCAATTAGATATCTCCAGTCTAGACCCGCGCTCACGGGGCGGGTAGCGCGATGGTTATTAGCCCTTGCCGAGTTTGACATTTCCTGCGCCTCGCCAACAGCCATCAAGTGTCAAGCACTCGCGGACCTAACCGCTTGAAGAATCCTTACATGGAGATGGTTTTGAAGCTCTCGCGGCCAGCGCGGATGACTCGCACTAGACGCTTAGCTTCGACGGGGCTGCGGGAAACGAGACAGGGGGTGCGGGAATAGTATTGCAGAATGATGAAGGAGAAAAGTTCCATTTGGCTTACAAGTTAAGTTTCCCTTGTTCCAATAATGAGGCAGAATATGAAGCCTTGGTTTTGGGTCTATTAGCCGCAAAAGAAAGGGGAATTAAGCACTTAAAGATAGCAGGAGATTCAAAGTTAGTGATATTGCAGACAGAGGGGGTCTACGCGCTAAAGGAGCCAACATTGGCCCCATATCGGACAACAGTGCAGAAAATTGACAAAGTCCTTCGAAAGCATCAGCATTGTGCATAAGCTCAGGTCAGAAAATCGTTTTCCCAACGCCCTTGCAACGCTGGGGGCAAGAACGCAATTCGAAGAGGAAAGGACTTGTATAGAAATCGTAAAGAGGTTCGAACCCTCCACGATATCGAACTTTTTCGAGCCAACGGAGGACTGGCGCAGAGCCATCAAGATACAACTAACCAATGGCGTAGGGCACTTATCTACGGCGGAACTTTCGTGCTTCGTGGTCCTGTGCGGAGAGCTGTATCACCGTGCTCCCCAGGGCTGGCTCGCATGGTGTGTAGACGAGGCGGAGGCAGAGGCAGAGGAAGTCCTGAATCGGATACATGACGACAATTGTGCAAGTAACGAGATAGCCCTATATCGGAGAATTCAGCGACAAGGTTATTACTGGCCCAGCATGAAGAAAGACACGGATCTAATCGCTAAGAACTGCACGTGGTGTTCTTTGTATGTAGCCAAACCTGAGTGTCTAATAGTGAGCAGTAGCAATCAGAAGGACGATTGGAGGCAGGTATACATTGACTACTTACGGGAGGGGTCCTTACCCCTAGAGCGGACCGAATCCGCGAACGTCATCCGCGGGGCTCGACGTTTCTTCCTGCAGAAAGGGATGATGTTCAGGAGAACCCTAGACGGGACACCGCAGAGGTGTATAAACGGGGAAGAAGCAGAGGTGGTTCTGCGAAGCACCCACGGAATTGAACATCAAGGATGGAGGAAACTCTATGAACAACTAGTCCATTTGGGATATTTTTGGGCTACCATGGAAAGTGACGCCGACAACATGTACGGAGGTGTCAAGCGTGTCAAAATTTTGGTAACTTGGTCCACGCTCCTTCGGTGGAATTACACTCCATCCGCGCCCCATATCCCTTTCATACGTGGGTAATGGATTTGATAGGACCAATCAGGTTTGCCTCGCGGAAGAACAGATGGATCCTTGCAGCTACTGAGATTTGTACCAAGTGGGTTGAAGCAATTCCGCTGAAAAGGGCCACGGGGGACGCGGTACACTGTTTATCAAAGAAAACATCATCTGCAGGTTCGGCATACCCAAGGTGATTTTGTCGGACAACGGAACCCCGTTCATCAACCACCACGTGGGAAGTCTCCTCAACGAATACTTGATCGACCACCACACTTCCAGCGCGTACTATCCCCAAGGCAACGGGCAGGCTGAAGCAACGAACAAAACTCTGATAAGGATCTTAAGCAAGCTATTGGATGAACGTGGAGGGACATGGGCGGATCACTTGCCCATAGCCTTGTGGGCATATCGCACGTCGAAACAGAAATCCACACGCGCCAGCCTTTTCAGTTTGGTATACGGAGCCGAGACAGTATTGCCTGCGGAGCTCAGTGTCCCATTTGCACGGATGCTCCTCGCCATGGAGGAGTCCGCAAAAGGGAGAAAGGCAGACCTAGAGGCCTTGGAAGAAAGGAGATCCATCGCGGCCGTCGCTCATCGAAAGTATTGGGAGTTTGTTGTACGCTATTACAATAAAGGCGTGGTGCCGCGAACATTCAAAGTGGGGGACTTGGTATGGAAAGCCACCACAGCAGTGATGAGAGATCTAAAAACCCCGAAGTTCACGCCCAAGTGGGAAGGGCCCTACGAGGTAACCAGTGCATCCACGGCCGGCCACTACCATCTGGCTCGCGTGGAAGATGGATTCCGGACGGGGGCAGTTAATGCGAAATAAGTAAAGAAGTTTTACCCGTGAAGAGCCGAAATATATCCACATTGTCCAAAAAAAGAGGAGGGATTACTACTGTTATCAGTCTTCTCTCTTTGCTTTACCCTTTTTTTTTTTCATGTTATTTAGCCGATGTAATGAAACGGTTTCTTTCTCTTTTCCGTTCAGTTTTGCAATGTGATGCGTTTGGAATTACCAAGTCTTTTGGCAAATGTTGGTTTAATGAAAAGAGTTGATTGGCATATTTTGGATTTGCGTGCTTTTAAGTACTTCCGCGACTGTGTTCATTGTACCGCGTGTGTGTTCAAACTTAACGGTTATCAGCTAGAGATAGAGTTAAGCCGTGAAGGGTCAGAACATGACCCGCGCCTGTTTTCAGACTTAACGGTTATCAAATAGAGATAATGTTAAGTCGCGAGGGATCAGAACATGACCCGCGCGTGATTCCAGACTTAACGATCATCAAACAGAGATGATGTTAAGCCGCGAGGGGTTAGAACATGACCCGCGCGTGATTCCAGACTTAACGATCATCAAACAGAGATGATGTTAAGCCGCGAGGGGTTAGAACATGACCCGCGCATGATTCCAGAATTAACGATTATCAAATAGAGATGATGTTAAGTCGCGAGGGGTCAGAATATGACCCGCGCGTATTTCAAAAAAAAAAGAGAGAAAGTAGGGAAAGTGGAGGGAATCTTTTATTGAAATGGTCCAAGTACATTGATTACACCCGTTTATTCAAAAAAAAGAAGATAAATAACAGTAGTAATAATAATAATAATAATAATAATAATAATAATAATAATAATAATAATAATAATAATAATAATAAAAAGAGAGGCTCAACCCAGCCAGTCCGCAAAAACAAGCTCCTCCAGATCAAGGTCTTCGAGATTCAGGGCCGCTGTGGCCAGTTCCGCGTCGTATTTGGAGATCTGGGCGAACCTGGCCTTCAGATCTGCCACGTGTTGCCTAGCGGCCACTAGCTGTGCGGAGAGGTGCTGAATCTTAGGCCTTAAGGCCATCCTTTCCCCCGCGGCCCTAAGCGTGGAGCTCCTTACGCTCAACCAGCCCAGATCGAAACCCATGGCCGCCATGTCCTGCGACCTCTTGAAGGGCAGTCTCCGTCTCCGCGGTGAAATCCCTGAGGCGCAATTGCGCCCAAGGGGCAAGCACCTCATGAAGATCCTTTAGGAGGAGTCCCCCAAGCCGGGCTGACCGCGGGTTGAAGGGGGCAAAAGTCTCTGGGTGAGCGCGGGCTATGGCATTGAGAAGGGGTTGATAGATCTCATCCACGGGGAAGTCCGCGGGGAACAGACGCACGGGCACCTCCGCCTGAGAGACCATTGGCCCCTTCCCATGACTTGCGATCGGGCTCCGTTGGGAAAAAGGAAGCTCCCTGGACTCCACCTCGTCCTTGTTTTGCTCGCCCATTCCTAAGCCCAACTCAGCGCCAAAATCTCCAAGAGCAGCACTCCCTTGGCCTCCCAAAACATCGTCAGTCTGTATGAAAGTCATGTCCCTAAATAAGGAGTTCAGATCTGAGTTAGTAATGGAGGTGGGCCCACCAATAAATGCTTCGTTTACCTCTAGCTATCGGTCTCCCACCAGAGGGAGAGGCTGAGGCGGCGGAGTAGGCGTGCGCCTCGCGGCTGGGTGCGGAGATACAGTTTGGGAAGTTGAGCACGCCGGAGAGCCAGGGGCGGTCCTACTTGTTAAAGCATCCTCCCCAGCGGAGGACTCGTGCCCCTGCAAGAAGGGGGCATTTGAGACGCCTGGAGAACCAGCTGCCACGCGGTCTAGAAAACTGGATGAGGAATGGACGCGAGTACTGGAAGATTGTTGCTGTGACCCTGAGGAAGAGCAGATGGTGTCGCCCATGGCAGGGGCACATCGGGGGGACTTACGGCGCAAGGAACGAGAGCCCCCATGCCATCATCCTCCTCTTCCTTCAAAATTTGTGCCGCGGCCGCGGAGATCAGCCCCGCGGCGGTCTCTATCGGACTTCAAAGTCAGCTGCACGAGGTGGAGAAGGGTCTCAATCATTAGAATAAGAGATCACATTATCGGACTCCACGGAGGAGGAGGATGGATCCGTAGAAACCGTGTTGAGGTCCTCTCCGAGATCCATAATTGAGGGTTCGTCAGGTAACGTACCTCCAATCACCGCGGAGGTCTCGGGCTCGGGCTGAGGATAAGGGAGCGGTCCCGTGCGAGGCTGAATTAACTCCACTTCCCTTGCCCCCGCGGCGTGTCTCATGGAAGCGTTCCCTTTAAGGACAAGAGTTCGAGTTTGCATGGCATGAAGGCGGGCGCTCAGAGGTACGTCATCTTGATCATGATTGTCGTCATCATCAATGTCGGCATGAACATCATCGCGACCGCCCATGCTTGCGTCTCTATCTCTCTCCTCATCATCGTCGGACTCGATCACCACTGTTTAGACAAGATAAGATGAGTCAGAAACAAAAGTAAGCGGACACCGGAAGCGACAGGGCAGCGAGTACGGGACATACCTTCGAGACGACGCCGCTTAGCAAGAGCAGCGGACGCGGCCCCCACTGGTTGTTCTTCCGTAGTTTGTTCCTCCGCCCCCGCGGCTGTCCCCGGTTCAAACGCCACGAAGGTGCTGGCATCTAGCTCCCTCTACTAAAGAAAGAAGAGAACAAGATGAGTACATGAGACAATAATAATGAGGACAAGGATGGAAATACGCGTGTAAGCTGCTAAAAAAAAATCGAATCACAACTGATCAAAAGAACATAAGTCAAGGGGATACTAGACGAAGCCACTTGCGGGGACGTGTCCCCCCTACCGTGGGTGCTCTCGAAGAAGCTGGCTGTGAAGATTCCCCCACAGCATGGGGATGAGCCCAGGCACGAGTGCCCCGCGCAGGAGCCCGCCCCACGGCCACTGGAGCAACAGAAGGGAGACCTGGCGGGAATGCTACGTTCAGGGGCGCGACGTCTACAGCCACCCACATGCTCTGGGGTCCGCGCCAGTCCGCCCCCCTTGCTTCTGTGACGGCCCTTAAGGAGGTGTCCCGGTTGCAAATTTCGGGCGCGGGATAGACCTCCGATTCCCCACTAACGAAGAGGAGAAACGAGTCCAAGTTTCTCCGCCGGAACAGACGAAACTCTGGAGTGAAGCACCCCACCTCATCCCTACTTGGGATGGGAAGATCCCCAAGATTGGCCAAGATGCCGGAAGTATGTGGCCGCGTGAAGCGAAGTTGGGAATCAATGAAGGAAGACAGCTGCGGGGCGTGCCCGGGCACCCCTAGATCGAAGCTCAGCTGCCACGCGAACCGGTCCGGCCGGTAGACTGACACTCCATGTGTTTCACCATTAAGAAATGGAATCGACCCCGGCAGAGCGATGAGAGAAGAATTGATAACTGCCCGGGCTATCGAATTGTTTCTGCCCATGTCTGATAGAGAAGAGCGGGCAGGCAGGAGACATTGGCCCAAGCCAACTATCCCTGGATAGACGACGACATAGGGGCACGGAACGAAGTTCCCCGAAACATCGCATGTTTCACTCCAAAGTGCGTCGCTGCTTGTCCCGATCCACCGCTTTGAGCAAGACTTACTAGCAGACGCCAGGAAGCTCCGCAGAACGGGGGCAATAACGGGAAAATGCTCGAAGAAGTAGGTGAGGAGGAAGCCGGTGTGGGTCATAGAGAGGTGATCACACCTCCCCAGGGACCGCACGTGATCAACATGGACCAGGTCCAGCTGGCAGTGAAATGACCCCAGAAAGAGAGGGGCCAACGCGATAGACTCGCCACGGGATAGCAGCACCGCGAGCGGGTAGACCGCAGGTGAAGGACTGTCTGCCAGATAGCCCGGAAGGACAAAGTAAGATAGAAAGAAGGCGAGGAAGCCGGCCATGTAAAGTCGCCCCTCGTAGTGGGGACCAGCGACGAAG
The DNA here is from genome assembly GCA_019656275.1 of Rhododendron kiyosumense. Classification (NCBI taxonomy): domain Eukaryota; kingdom Viridiplantae; phylum Streptophyta; class Magnoliopsida; order Ericales; family Ericaceae; genus Rhododendron; species Rhododendron kiyosumense. The sequence continues at coordinate 1,016,929 of BPLS01000128.1, forward strand.
TTGCGCGGAGCCCCGTCCACCACCGTCTTCGCGGGCTGAAAGTCCTTTAAGAAGAAACGAATCCAGCTTGCGAAGGAAGTTTTCTTGGCATTCGCGGCAGTGTTTTTACGAATGCCCTGGGCCTTGAAGATGGGGTCGGATTGGGCCAGCTTGCCCAACCTCCGAAGCTCCGTGACATCATGCTAATCCGCGGAGGAAAGATTGTTGAGGTCAAGGAGAGCGGTCCCCTGCAAGGGGAGACGGGTGAGGATCACCACGTCTTCCAGTGAGAAACCACTCTCACCCCATGCCCATACGAACGAATGGGTGTCGATGCTCCAGCGCGAGCATGCATGATTCAAATTCTTGAGGGTGGCCCCCTGCCTCGGAATACTCAGGCTCCGCGACAGTAGCACGGCGTCATAAACGCCGCTGGCCATCAGGATCTGCTTAGAGGCGGCATTCCCCGTCACCTCGTTGACCCATTTAGTCCAATCAGAGGGTGGCGAGGCCTGGGCTCCAAACCTGCATTCTGAATAAGGGAAGTCCCCGCGTTCCAGACAAAAGCGTGAGACGGAAGAGAGATTGACTGGCTCCACGTTCTCTAGATCGACGGGAGTCGTAAAAAAAGTGGGATCAGACGTGGAGGGCCCCTCCACAGTCTCCACAATGTAGGCCTCCACATGGGTCCAAAAGGGGTCCCCTACGGATTGAAGGTACAGGGCCCTCCTCCATTGGTCCGCGGCAGGGACGAGATCTTCAATAATCGCGCCTCGTGCAGCTATGCGGGATTCTTTACAAGAACAAAAGCGAAAGAAGAAAAGACTGCGCTCGAAAGAAAGAACGGAGAAAGAAAATGACAGCTTTGACTGAGGATTGAATGGTAGGTGAAAAGGAAGTGACGGGTGAAAAGGCTTATATCGTAAGCCTGTTGAAGGAGCATTTATTACGACCGTACACCAAGGGTCACATCAGCATGCGAGGCGACGCCGCCTATTCAGTCACCCCTTTTTTCCGTGGGATGGCTCGGATGTGACCGCGGAAGCTTGGAGTCTCGCGCGCGCGGGCGACAAACTCCCATCGACCGCTCGCAAGGGGCATATGTAGGCGCGGTCAAGGTTAACGGATTGAAATTTGGGGACGACTATTTGACCGTCCAACTGCAAGCGGACACATGGCAACCGGAGAAACATTTGACCAACTAATGGGATAATGACACGTGGAGCGGCGGATCATAAGGGTATGTTCGCGAAAGTCATCCGCGGAGTCGGGGAATCCATCGTGGAATTCGCCTCCGCGGGCCCCACAGACTGGTTCGAACCGGGGCCCTGCGCATCCCCCAGACGTCATAATCATCGTCAAACTCCTATCGCACAGTCTCTGCGGATCCCTACCCGAGGCCTAGAGGCAAGGTCCGGGGAGGACTCCGCGGGGAGACAACGATCGCCGCGGGTTGCAACCTTGCTCCAGCGGGAATTAGGGAATCTCTTACGGTTTGGTGGCTTAGGGGTTGAAGGCCTCGCCACGGAAAATCGTGCCTTCCCGTGGACGAGCGTCCGCGGAAAGGCAGGTCTTCTCGCGGCCAGGAGGTACAGGAGGGACACGTGTCAGGTATTGATGGGAACGCCGTTCTGGGCCTGTCCCATGCCCAGGTGCTCTATAAATACCCTTGACATTCCCAATGATTAGAGGACCTTTTTATTGGAAAAAGGGAGTGAGCACTCAATTTGAGGTAGGAGAACATTCTTCCTCAGAAAATGTGGTGACCTCACTCGCTTGGACCTGGAAAAGCTCGGACATTTCGCGGGAAAATCCTAAAATTCACGTTGCCTCTGTCTCTCTCGTACCTCTTGCTCCTACCCTTTCACCCCGCGGGACATTCTCTCTCCCTCTCTCCCATTTTGACTAATCATCGACCAATCGCGCCTCTCCAGCTCACGGACGATCACACGTAAGCAATCTCGCGAGCACCCTTCATCCACATCAGGTAATGCTGTTGTAATTTTGATCACCGTTCTGTGCAGATTCTATAGTTTGAAAAGAGATTGCAAGATCAAGTTGTCGTTCGCTGTGCCTTAGAAAAAGGACTAGGGTATCAGTTCCTCTCATGATGTCACAAATGAAACCTCAATTCCTAAGGTAGCTGCTTCTTGTCTTAATCTAACTAAAGTGTCCATTTTTCCCCCTCCAACCCCCTCCCCTACATATTTAAGACTATCTTTTGCCTTTATTTTTCTTATGGAAACTGTAAAGTACGTAGCTTAAATCTATCTTTAACTCATCTGTATCAATTTTAGGCTGTTATATATCTTCCCTATCAATTATTTTCCACATACTAAGACATAGTAACAACTTTTTTACATTTCAAACGGTTTTTAAAAATTCTCTTAATTGTGTCTCTTCTATCTTTGTGAGATTTCTATTTAGCGTTCGAGACATATGTTCACTTGTTTTGCTTTCCACCAGTACTTCTTTCTGGTTGAATTGAAAGAGTTGTTTTATTTGACTCCAGCCAGCGACAGAACTGATTAAAGAAATTGCCATATTGGAGCTTGAAGTTGGGCATTTGGAGCAGTATCTTTTCTCATTGCACCGGTAAGCATTTGATCAACAAACTCCCCCGTCTCTGTCAATGAAAGATGAAAGACTGAAGTCCCCATTGATTGACCACCTTAAGGGGAAAACATCTACTCATTTCAAGATCTGGCATCACAACAAAGAGGGAAATTGCAACTTTTCAAGCTACATTTCAGTCGCTTGCCAACCCATGGAATGAATTCAGTGATATAGGTGAAGAGAAGGTAGTAGAAACGACTGATCACCACTGCCAATCTTCACTATCTAACCGTTCAGTTCTCCCCATTAGAACTTCTCCTCCAGCTGAGTCTCTGGGTAAAGCTGTTTGTGCCTGTCATTCTCAACCTTTGTCTATGATGGAGGTAACCTAAGCTTAATCATCTAAAAGTGCAAATTTCAATCTATGAGTTTGTTTCTTTCATTATCACAATGTGGGGGAGTATTACCTTCATTTATGAAACAAACCGCACGCTGAAATGTGGAGCTTTCTTATGTCTTTCCCTTTGTTTTCGCTAAGGATCCAAATAATTTAAAGAAGCATGTACTCCAAAACACTAGGCACAGTAATGCTGTAGAATACATACAAAAACAGTTCTTTTAATCAAGTTGGGGAATGAAATAAATGATAGTCACTGTATGAGGAGATGAAAACAACAAAGCCACTCAGATAAGCATCTATGAACCAAGCATCCAAGCACATTTTGCAAACTCCATCTTATGCAAATTGTATTCTGACCTCCCAAAGTGTCCCAGATATCCATCTTGAAAATGTGGTGAAACAATTATTTGAGCGTGTCCAACATGTATCAAGGAGGATACCCAAATGTGTCCATGTCCCAAACGTCTCGGACACAGATGTGTGAAACTGATAATAGAACTGATTGAAAAGGAGACTAATCCCTGGAAGTGATGTATATCAAATTTATGGATTATGACTTCTATTATGCTCAGAATGCATCGTCAAATGTGCACAGCATCTTGGCACACGCATTTCAGACCACATTCTAGAGACAGCTAAAAAGATTTCTGAAGATATGATCAAATGCATGGCCGCCATATACTATAAACTCGCAGACCCACCTTTGACGAGTCATGGTCTCTCATCTCCCAGTTCATTGTTATCATCAATGAGCACATTCTCTCCAAAAGAACAATGTGATAGTTGGAGTCCAGGGTTCAGAAAGATTCTTCTTTTAATGTACGATTAGATAATCCTTTCCATGTGGAAGGACTAAAGGAGTTCAGTGGGCCATACAGCATAATGGTTAACGTGGCATCTATATGTAGAGATGATCAGAAACTGGGTGAAGTTGAGTACATGTTACAAGATTATAGGTGAGCCTGCCCTTACGACATGTTTGGTAAAAAAATCATCAGTGGGGTATCTTTGAATTAAGCCAACATAATTCTGAATCCCCTGTTTATATCAGTTTCATGTTAGCTAATTGAGTTGTTTTGTGATAGGTCACTTATTTGTCGGTTAGAGGAAGTAGATCCCAGGAAGATGAAACACGAGAAGAAGCTAGCATTTTGGATCAACATACACAACATGTTGGTGATGCTTGTATTGATGAATCTTATTAACTTAAACTTTGAACGTTAGTCCGCTTTGTGGACTTCCATCTCTGCTTTGACCACAGTACAATGTACTTTTCCTCTTTTATCTGAACAGGCATTTCTGGCTTATGGGACTCCACAAAACAATGTGAAGAGAGTCTTTCTACTCATGAAAGTAAGTAGTACCTCAATGGTTTCGACAAAGGAATATTAAGTCCATATTTTAGTTTTCTTACACTTAAATAACTTAGTTTAATTCAGGCTGCCTACAAAGTTGGTGGTCACATAGTAAGTGCTGGTACAATCCAAAATTCTATCTTCGGATGCCACATATCTCGTCATGGACAGGTAGACACCTTGTGATGCATGCAATACATTTATTTTGTTCTCTAAAGTTTTTATATTTGTTGATGTCCCTCAGAGTCATCTGTTATAGTCCTTGGAGCTTAGCTTTCAATTTTCATATCTTTCATATGGCCATTGAAAGTTGGGGACAATTACGAACCTATTGGCTCTCAGATATTGTTTTAACGCATTTTTCAATTATTTATTTTCATTTACACACATATATTCTCTGGTTACATGGTTTTTGGTGCATCTTAAAAATTTCTTCGATGTATATCATGGGGACAAAAAGTGATTTTTTTTTTCATGGCTTCGAACTCTCATTTTTCCCTTTTATATTTTGTTGTTCTCACTTATTTTAAAGACGTCATTTCAAGATAAATCGCCTGTCAACCATTTAAACAACAAAGAAGAAAAGAATCTTCCTTGTTTAGAGAATTTTTTTTACAACTTATTTGTTCCTTTAGTGGCTTCGCTTGTTACTTTCTTCAAGAATGAAGTTCAAGACTGGAGATGAACGGAAAGTGTTTGGCATTGACCATCCTGAACCCCTTTTATACTTCGCGCTATCTTCAGGAAGCCATTCTGATCCTGCAGTAATTCATTTTCTATGATCTCCTAGCAGCGTTTCTTCTGCATGTGATGCAAATAGGTTGGCTTGTTATTTTCATGTCAATGTTGAGCATGCTTTTCAATCTGCCAAATTGAGAAGCACTAGCCTTAATAGAAGGCATTTTCAGTACTGGAAACTAGTAAGGTTTATATTCACATTCATCAGCATCTGCTGCACTCTCCATTTGGTTCCAGCCTATGTATTGATTGATGAATTCAATATAAAAAGACAGACACATATCTGGCAATATGCTGCTTCATATTTTCGGTGAATAGTTAACCCTGTAGTGTGGAGATGTCCTTGTTGTTGCCAAAGGAACAAAGAAATGGACGAATAGGACTATACGAGCCGTAACATAGGTAGTACAGACTTCCTTTCTGCCATTGTGTGGTATTGGACTATGGTAAGTTTATGACCACAGTTTAAAATAAATTAAAAGTTCTGAGTTTTTAAGTTGGTCAAATCTTTCTTTCTTAGAAACTAGAAATGTGATTGGTCATTTTTTGGAATATCGTTTGTTAATACAACCTTGCCACCATGTACGACTGAGGAAATTTCCTCTAACCTGAGATGCGAACAATAGATTTATGTTTTTATTATTACTACCACTGTTGTTGTTTCGGCTTCAATATGAATCCATTTTGCAAATCTTGGAATGCCTGTTGACAGAATGTTTTGGGAGGGAGGGGAAGAACAGGCACTACCATTTACATGGTTATGTTATTCTTGCAGCAGGTCTGATGAAGTTCATTGCTTTAGTATGGCCTAAATGTTTGGTCTAATGGAGATGTTATATTTCATGTGTTGACATCCAATTTTCATTTGCATTGGGTTTATTGTGTGTATGGAGCTGTCTTATTTCATGAGTCCGTCACCCATATACGTGAATAGTAAATTTGATGCATGACGGGGATAAACATTGTCTTCAATGATAATAACTAAAGGGTGATCTTTGGTTTCCTTTTAGGTTCGTCTTTACACACCCAAGAGAGTATTTCAAGAGCTGGAAGTGGCGAAAGAAGAGTACATTTGGGTTACTTTTGGCGTAAGAAAGGACCATAAAACTATTTTACCGAAGATTGTGGAGTTGTTTGCAAAGGATTCCGGGTTGTGTCAAGAGCAAAGTCCACTTTCACCCCATGTGGTTATCGCCATGTACGGATATCCCCCTCATGGTTTAAAATTGACCACATAACCTACCTGTGGTTTTGAAAATGTGCAGATTGACCCCTTGCCGTCATGTTTTCTATCCATATTAACGGAGGTGTATTTCACACGCCTCAAAAATATAATCTGAGTCATTCATAATGTATTAAATAAAGAATAGAGTATCTTTGTAAAAAATCATCTCGATCAGGTATCAATAACCCAGAGATCTAAGTTTTCGTAACTTCAAATTTGAAATTTTAATTTCATAACAAAATTGATTTGACCATAAGCTTTTCTTTTTTTGATTGACTTGAATTTTGGCATAGATATAATACTCGTCAAAATCTACCATATCAACGGTTTGAATTCAATTTTTGATATAAAGGATGGTGTGGTTAGAATTAAAAAAGAAGAAGAATCAAGTGACATGATGAGCGTATATCGATTTTTTAATACTATGTCCGTTAATTTGGATGGAAAATATGATGGCATGGGGTCTCTCCGCACATTTTCAAAACCACAGGTAGGTTATGTGGTCAACTTTGAACCATGAGGGGATATTTGGACATGACAATAACCACAGGGGGTCAAAGTGGACCTTGCTCTTGTGTCAAGCGGATGTCATACAGATGATCCAAAAGTGCTTGCCCGAGAAAAAAAATATATATAAAAAAATAAAAAATAAAATAAAAAAGGAATCTGTAAGAAAAAGTATTAAGAAGTGTCAGTCTAGGAAGTCCCGCAAGAGCATCGAATGGGCTACCTATTGCTTTGCTTTCTGGTATCTAATACCAAAAGAGCTAGTCAAGTGATTTGTCGCAGAGGCAGGAGAGCTCCCATTGCATTGCTATTTTCCTTGGGTATAAAAGATCTAGATTACGGAGCCTGTAACGAGTCAGTAGAACAGAGTAGCTTGGCCAATCCCTCAGTATTTTGTGTTTTGTCTGATCTTTCCTTTTGCTCCTTCTTGAAATGGGAGGCCTGTTATGTTACAATACCACTAATTGTAGTGCACTTGAATTTTGTATGTAAATGGTGCTCATATTCATCTATTGATCTAGCTGTTCCCGGTAAACTCTTTCATATCGGATATGGACAGTACAAGAAGAAACAGTTGAATCATTTGATCTCAACGCATACAGATCCATCACATTCTAAGAACAACCTCTTTTTTTCCTCTCCAACCCCCCCTCGATCCCCCTAGCTCTTGGGGGAGGCCCTGTTTCTCTTTCCTTCGATTAGCTACAGTTGTTTTTTGTTAAATGACTAGCTCTTTCTTCTGAATGCCCCGCTCCTTCTTCCGAAGAGGGTCCCTTCGGGCAAGGGTTCCTTTCTTGTTGGATGTTTATAGCGCTTGTGTGTTCCTCTTTCTTCGGTATTGAGCTTCCTCTTTCTTCTTAAGTTTCACATGCGGACTACTTTCACTCATGTGGATAGACCAGAACGATCTGGTCTTCGACATACTCTTGCTCCGTCTGCAGATCTCAGAGGCGTTGGACGAGATGCGCAGTGCAAGTCTCTCTGCTACCTCTGTCCCAAAATGAGAGCAAATCTAAACTAACCCTTTGGGGTTTCATTATTCCTTTACAAATGTTTCTTATATCTTTGTCCTTTTGACCAGAAGATATATATTTTCTCATATATATGTTGGGGAGGAAATGTGGTATCAAGTAAAAACTCACTTGATTCACTAGAGAAACTATCATGAACTCTCCCAGCAAAGCACTAAACATGGACACCCAAACCTAATCTACTTGCTCAAATTTCTGTTATTTAGAGGCTTTCTTCTATTCCTGGTAAATACACTCATCAAAGACTCTTCTTATGAGCACATACTACACATACATCTCTATATCGATCTCTTCGCATTTAAGCTAAAGCACACATCCCGCAAATCAAACAAACTCACAGATTAGTCGGACTAACCTTGTGGTTTAGGAGGCGAGGTTTATAGCTCTCTCTCACATGCTCCAACTTTGGTTGGTCCCTTTCAAACTGCCACCACTCTTATCTAGTCTATTTTACTATATAATGGCAGAGCACATATTTGCCCATTGGTCCGTCCTTGTAGAAAAATATATAGACAACAGTTATCTTTAACTGTTACGCCATGTAATTTAATTTATCTAAGTTATGAAAATGATCTCTAGCCATTCAGTCATTCTATTGAAGTACAAAGCGTAATGCTGATTAAAAAAGAAAAATGCTTGCTTAAGCTAGTAAAGAACTTTCTTTAACATTTAAATATAATCGGGAATGTTGGTCCATATAAATCTCTAATCAATTGCTCCGGAAAAAAAAAATGTATTCGTGACATCAAGTTGCCAATTTAATTAGATTCTGAGGGTCGCTCACTGAAGTATTTTTTCCTTGTAGAAGAACTAAAATAATCCTCTTCTATTATGAAGAACTAAACTATTCTCTATTAATGCATATGGTTTGAGTTTTGTTTGCTTTTTCTTCTCTTGCAATCTATTTTCTTTTAAGAAGAAAATAAATTAATATTTTGATAAAGAAATAAAGAAGAAGAAAACCAAATGTATTGAATGTCATGTAATACAAGGATTAGAACTAAGCCCAGTTCTTACTAAATTTATTGTTTTGATAATAATTTTGTTTTTTAATTTTTATTATGTCCGTGGTAAACTTTTTATAATTGGTCATTCCTCTCAAGGAGGGGAGTTTAAAATTTAAAAAATGTGACCTAAAGGAAAAAAAGGGTTTTACGAAAGACAAAAAATACCAACACAAATGTCTTTTTTTAGTGTCATCCGATATGATTTTTTTCAATTCCGGTCTACATTTTTATTCTTGTTTGATTCCTCTTGTTGAGAATAATGATTAATTCTTTTTTTTGAAAGGCAATAAAGATTAATTCTAAAAATTATGATAATAAACTAAATACAAAATTATTATAATAAAAGAATACCCAAAAAATACTAGAGCGAAAGATTAGGAAGAAATGCGTTTTTGTAGTGGTTTAGCAATGAGCTTGAACTTGAATTATGTGGACCAATTATCACTTGCGTAGATGCTCCATATCTGAGCCTATTTAATGGGATAAACGGCTCTTAAATATCAGCCATTGGATCAACGGAGGGTCAAGCAGCTTAAACTTCAATTATGAGCGGGATAAATGTAGCTTGTCACCGAAGTAAGCATAGGAGCGTCTGCCTCCCCTCCTCTCTCTCTCTCTCTCTCTCTCTCTCTCTCTCTGTTTTTTGAGATCGTCCTCTCTCTCTCTCTCTCTCTCTCTCCAGAGAATGGGTAGTTTTGGGTTCAGATTCGGGAATGGTTTCTGCGGAATCAAGAGGTTTTGGTGGAGTCTCTGTTTGAATCGAATTTGGGGGTGAAATTAGGGTTTTATGTGTTTTGGTTTAGTTGATGAAATTAGGGTTTTGATGGTTGATTTCTGTTGCTGATTAGATGACTTATACTTGGAGGACGAAATTCGGAATGCCAAACCTTGAGCAGCGCAACAAGGCGGTGGGGAAGGGTATTGATTACTCAGAAGAAGAGGAAGAGGGGGTTTCGTGCAACAGGTCGGCGTTTGCAGCATAAAGTTCTTGGGGAGTTTGACTGTTGTGTTGGTGGTTCCTTCTGCAATCTACAACTAGATAAATATAGTATGTACAAAACAGCAATTTATTCCGTTGTTTTATGGAGTATGATGTATATTGTGACTTACTCTCTTACTCTCGTTTTTGTTTTACAAGTAAATAATTATATTAGAAAATACTCTCTTACTCTCGTCAAGGTATCAAAAATCACTGTTTTTAAGTAGAACAAGTAGCTTGTTAAGATGTGAAGCTGATTGTGTGTTTTGCAGAGTAACATATTATTTCACGTTTCACATATCTTTTGAACCAAGCGTGTATAGTAGATGATTCAAGTACCTCCAGATAATCTCGTCTGACCCTCCCACGTCCCAACACCCCACCTTAGGCTGTATTTGAAATTTTGAATCAAGGATTTCTGTAGAGACTTAGGATTCCTTGGTTTCCACTTTCCCTATTATTTCTGTTTCTATCATAAATTTCTCCACAAATCCATGATTTATAGTAGGCGGTCACAGCCTTAGTGTTAGGGCTGCTGTATTTGTTTATTTTGAAACTAACTGCAGTAATTCTTACAAGTCCCCTGCAACTTCAAAATTGCAAAAAATAAACAGTGAGTCTGTACCTTATTCAAAGTTTTATTTCTGCCTGCTAGAACTGACGCAGTACAGATGTGTTGCTAGAGAAAGTAAATGAAATCTATTCCTGTGATTTTGCAGCATTTCATCTGTTATATTGCTTTCTGTTTTGGTGGATCATTTTTGGCATTTTTCTTCAATGCCAACTTGTCCGAACTTTTTCCAACTAAGCTATTTGAGTGCTGGTGTTCATAATGGAGGATGTGCACTAATCTCATCTGAATTACTTTGTTGGTCTATTGACTCCATTGCCATGCTTGTAGGTCCATTGACTCTATTGCCATGCTTGTAGGTCCATTGACTCTATTGCCATGCTTTACATGTGTAGCTCAGGGTCGAAGAAATCCCATTTATGACCTCATGAACTGGTAGGAGTATCGAATGGGTAAAAAAAAAAAAAAGATTCAACTGAAAACCATCATTTGATCACTGTTTCTTTATTGAATATATCTTAGTTACATGAAGCGAGTGCGATAGTGGGAGTGCGAGGGGAATAGAAGACTCAAAGATTAGGAGCTTGTGTCTGAGTGTGTATATTAATTCTAGAGTCTAGACTTCCAGCATATATGGCAAAACATGAGTATGTTACAGTGATCTATCAGCTGCAAATGCTTTGGTAATATAGGTAAATGTTATGTATGAACTACTAGAGTAAACTCAAGGTAATTTGTTTTGTAGTATGTTATCGTTGTGTTGATGTTCTTTGTCTTAGTGACTCTCTTTTTTCCCTTTTTAGTTCCTTTTGGAATTTTTATGCTTGATAGTCAAATCCAGATAAATGAAAGGGATGTCCTCTTTCGAGTGTGTAGCTGGTACGAGCCCCCTTCCCACATGTATCCAGTCCACTATGAAAAGATGAAATAAGATTTTCTTGTCTTTACTCGAGCGGATTGGTGAGGAAAGCAACTAGGTGTCCTTGTAGGAAACTGATTCTTTCTCGATGGGAATGAGATTCTTGGGCGATCCTTACTTGGGAGTGTGGGAAACAGATTCCAGAGTGGATTCGTCACGCATAGTAGAAGGATTCTGCAACCATGGAATTGATAATCATATTATCGAGCTATTCTGGAAAGTAGAGGCTGTAGTTTGCGATTTATGTTGGCACTCCAGACAAGATAGAATATGTGTCTAAGTTATTCCTAACAAATTTATAAGGAAGACGAGGATTAAGCTAGTTTGATGAGATGTACCCCTGATGCCTAAAGGTTTGTGTCATGTTTTTGTGTTCAAGATGCTTATGAATATTTAAATTTTTTGGTGCCATCAGGATTTTCTCATTAAGTATTATCAAGAATCATGATTCCCCTATTTGGATTGTATATGCATGTAGACAATAGAAACTAGTTTGAGAGGATGGGGACTGATAGTGCTATGTATGATCTGTAGATAATGGTCTATGGAATTATCTTGTGGTTACTTGTTGGTTCTTATCTTCTACTTTTTACTTGTTCTACTTCTGAGGGTGATTAGGATTGTTTGATGGAAGCCATCTACAGATAATACATGCAAGTTTGGGACCCATGTTTGTTGTTTCTCGCCTTTATGCTGCGTTTGTATCTTTTCCGTTTTGGTTGATTTCGTAGGAAAACTAGAAGAATATTAATTAGCAATTGTGAATCAAGAAGCCCATTTTTATTTGTTATGTTAACCACAAAATTTGTTTTTTTTACCCAATGTTAACATTGCCATTACATCTTGTTTTGCCTTTAAATTCAGGATCAACATATAGCGTTTAGGTTTAGGTGTTTATAGCTCACAAATGTAAGATGCTCATATATTTTCACAGCATGTAAGGTATCTCTTGACTTTATCTATTAGTACGTTATAATTAGTATGAACTGGTCCAACCGGATATTGTGAACAGGTTATATGTATGACCCAAACAGAACAACTGGGAATTTGGAGCCGATGAAGCTCCATTTGTTAATTTTCGTAGTAATATTTCCTGGAAAATAGTTTCTGCATTTTGCAGTGTTCGGTGTAGTCATAAAACCTTCATTAATGGTAGTTCCAAGAGTATAGTAGTGGTATTTTGTTTGACATAGATGAAACTCAAAATACTGGTGTACCATGAAAAGAACTTCTTCATCAAGACTCTAAAAGGCGTCTAACAGGTAATGCTCTACTTGGTTAAAACACAAGCGCAAGTTGTTATGGGAGTTTTATTCACTTATATCTACATCTGTCTTTTCTTGCAGCATTGCAACGCAGTAAGAAGAGGGTTAGAGCTTTGATTCATACAGAATTGCCTTTGCTAATGTCTAGGGAAATCTCATCTAACCAAGAAAACAATCCCTATGTTACGAAAGCTTATGCTGCTGGATGCTCCGACAATGCAAATGCTGATGTGCATCAAGCTAGGTGGAGTGCTCTATTTGATCAGATGGAAAAATCCCTTTCTGACGAAGAGAAGCGATTGGTGAGTCTTCTGAACAATGGTCTCTTTTATCTTGTAGGTCCATTCTTGTAAGCCAGGTGCATATGTATAGTCAGAACACTTTGAAATGTGGATTCTCCAAATGAAGTACTTATAGGTTACATAACATGAAGTCCAATCAGATAAGTATCGACCTCCTTCAGTTGTTGCTACCTTTTTTTTATTCTATTTCAGAACTTATGTATGGAACACAGTTGTTTTGCTTTCTTCCAAATTCTAAGTCTTTACTGGGACTTCTTCCGAATTGTTGTCCCATGAAATGAGGAAAATTTTCTTGTCATATTAATTTTCAATCCCACATAAGGCCCTTTACCTTTTGGAAAAGAAAAGCTCTTATGACTGATTATGTGGAGTACTTACTATAAATCTACCAAAACACATTTTTTTCTTCTCGGCAATTTGTTTAGTTACTTTCCGTCTTTTTGTTTTTTCTGCTGTGGGGAACAGTATCTGAACATTTTTCTATTTGATGATTTTACTTTCAAGAGATTTGGTTGAACCAAGTAAAAGATATGCAGCTCCATTGTGAAAGGGGCCTAAAAAATTTCCACCATAGTACATTACATATTGTTGTTATCATATCATTGGACAACCTTATCATTATCGCACGGTGTCATTTACGTTTTATTAATGGTTGAATAATTTTTTTTGTAAACATCTATCAAAATTATGCAAGTTGAACTCTAACAAAGAAATTGGGTGTGATTGGGGATGCGTCCGGCTTCACAATAGCTTTGCGGACCAACATTTGTTGATTCTTATAGCCACCATATTACTAAGAAAGAATTAAGTTTAAACCTTAGACACAATTTATACGCAAAAGTTGGTATTTAGAACTTTAAGCACTCGACCAATAAAATGTTGGTGTTCATAGCTGACTCAATAATTAATTGATATACAGGAAATATAAGCCTTTATGAACACGAGATATTAGTCTATAAATACAAGAAGGTAGATATGAATTTGTATTCTATAAACCACAACAAAATTTAAAATATATACATATAAAAAAGGTGGGGTTGGTGGGGACGGGCCCCACTCTGCCCCTTGGTAGTTTCGTCATCGGATATAGCAATCTTCAAAATCTGACTAAGAAAGGGCAGGAGCGCTTGGCTCTTCTCTCTCTCTCTCTCTCTCACTATTTACAGAGGATAGATATTTTTTGGTTCAAATTTGGGGAACGTTTATGTGGAATCGATAGGCTTGGTGGAGTCTCTGTTTGAATCAAAATTTAAGTTGAAATTAGGGTTTTATGTGTTTGGGTTTAGTCGATGAAATTAGGGTTTTGATGGTTGGCTTTGGTTGTTGATTATATGACTTATGGTCTGCCACAATATATATACATTTATTTCTATTGTACTTTTTACAGGTTTTTTTGTATGTAATCTATTCTCAAATTGAGTCAAACGTAGTTGTGGTTTATGTGACTTTGATCAATGATTTAATCCTTGTGCACTGGAAGTCAGCTTGAATCCAAGAAGAACGCCATGTCTATAAAAGTATTTTGTTTTCTACTTTTATCTGACTATTCTCTGTTACTTTGAAAACTAAATACTTGTACGTATTCAACTGCTTTGGTGCATTTAATATGGTGTGTCTTGCTTACATGAATTGTTCTCTGGTTAGTAGTTGTCGATTAGATGATGCTCCCTAGATTTTAGTTTGTTTCTTACACATTGATTGATTTGTGAATTTGATGTTAAAATTCATTGGATCTAATTTGACTAGGCTCTGTTTGCAATAGACATGGATTTTTGGATGAAGAATGTCATGTTCAAACTTAACTGTAGTATTAGTTGTTTAGTAAATAGCCTATTTGTATAGTTTTTTAAAATAATAACCTATATATGGCTCTGATATTTGCTCCAGCAAGAATTTTCTTCTCTTTCTTCACCCCCTCTAACAATTTTTCCCTTATTAGATAGAATTGGAAGATCAGAACAAAATTCGCAGCAATTCTTTTTGATCGTGCATTGGCAGTAAGTGGAATCAATGAATGAAGGATTCAACTAAACAAAGAAGGTATACTTCGACTTATGACTTCTCCTTCGTCGTTGCTCTTGGTTGAAACTAGATCACAAATGGCTGATTCATTTTGGTGATATTTTCTGTAGTAGATTGGGAAAATTGAGGGAGTGATAGCATAAAAGAATTCGAAAGAATATCACCTTAGTATTGGAGAATCCAATGCAGGAGGTATTTGCCTATTTTTCGAGCTTTATCTTCGTTTCTTCCTCTTTTCATCACTAAGGTATAAGTACTCTTGAATATATGCTGGCTCATTGTCTTTTCATCACTAATGCATATGTTCATATAGCGCCGTTATGTATGTATATATGGTGTTACTTGGCTCCTTTAAGTAAGGGAATGGCAAAAAAAAAAAAAAAAAAGGGGAAAAATATCGCTTCAATTAAAGAATTTTATAGAAACACGAGAGTTCTTACTTTTGAGTCATTGCTAAGTCGAGCCTTTGATGTGGAGGCTCCTAATGCTCAAAATGGTCGGCCGGCCTCGGCTTAGCAAAGCAGGGCAATGCCTAACTCTTGGGAGTAGGCTAGATTGATACTGGGCGCTTGGTGGTAAAAAAGAGTAAAAAGTATAAGAATTGATGTCAGAATTTTTCATTCATAATGTGTCATTATGAGTCTCATCCATGAAGAAATAGGAATTCCTACCCATTCTCAACTTTCAGTTTCTTGCAAAGACAAGAAAATTGGGAGAAAAAATACAATTTATATTTCAAATTCATCCATTTTCCCCGCAAATCTACTTGGATTGACTGTTGAAACTTTTCAAATCATTTCATGATCAATATGATGTTTGTGAGCATTTGAGGATTTGATGAGAAAGAGGATGGGGCAGGATAGGAGAGGAAGCCATGCATCATTTGCAAGGCACAATGGTGGAGATGAAAGCTAAAGGGGTAATTCAACAAAAAGAAGTCTAGAAGCCAAGGCAAATGCATGGAGAAATCAGCCATGGCTAAGCTCGTAAAATGGTACAAATTCATTGATATTTGGAATCCAAATGCTTTTCAGAATCCAGCCTACAAGCAGCTCAATTTTTCAGTTATACTTGGAGATAACTTTAGTGAACTTCTATCTAGAATTTGAACAAGGAGAGGCCCCAATTTGGAATGGGAGTTCGAGTTCAGTGAGGATCTTCAACTATGCATGAAGGCTGTATAGGCTCTTTATCAGAATTAGACTGCTGATGAAAAGATTGGCAAGTTTGCGTAGATCTCCAATCAACAAGTGTTTAGCCAATGTGATGCCCCTAGGTATACAATATGTATCATGTAGGCTCAATAAATTTAAACATATTTATGTGTCTCTATGTTATATGTTGATGATATAAAGTGTTGGGCCATAGAGTTTGGCATCAATTGGTGAGAAATCTTCTATGTGAAATTGGTTTCTTCCATCATTGAAAGAAACATAAACCATAGAGAAAAATGGTTGTTGATTCTGTTCACTGTTAGGTCAGTGATGTCATTTATAAATGATACTTGGGTTAGCAAAGTCCTTTGGCATAAAGGTTTGAAAAGAGGCTCTTATGTTCATTTTGACTGCATAGATGTGGACATATGAAGTGCAATTCTCTTTTCCTTTCTTAATTGGAGACATTCTTTTGCCTAATTCATTGAAGATGTTTTGAATGGAGTGACGTTTGTGGTATAAATATCCTTAATCAATATTTTCTGTAACCTCCAAAATAGAGATTACTGGAATAGATATTTAAGGGAGTGGATAACGATTCCGATATACTATGCTTGTTCATAATTGAACTTCTGATGAGTAAATTGTTTCCAGCAAATGCATCAATGGAGTGATCAACATGTTATTTTAACTTATAGAACTTCTTTGTTTAATGGCGTAGATGCTCTAATTTTCCGAAGCACCAAAAAAAAAGAAGAATGTAGATGCTATCTCTCATTATTAAATCTCTTAGACTATAGAGAGGGGGATTTATTTCTACTAATTTTGGTTGTATAGTTACTATTTGTTGAGTATTCTTTTTAGATAGAATCCATTCTTGTATGCCATTTTCATTATTTACAGGATGATTTACGGGAAAATGTTGCCAAATGCACCTGTCCAATGGCTTGAAAGTTGATACTTATTTTTTCCTTTCTTTCCCCCTATTTTCTAATTGCACAAGTTAGTGTCCCTTTATGCTGTTCCAGTAACAAACCAAAGAAGAAAAACTATTTGTGTAAGCGAAGATATTTCTTGTGCAAAAGTAAATGCAAGCCACGAGCCTTTAGGAACTTAAAAGTCTCTACTTGCACAGTTTTTATATATGGTACTTATTTTAACTTGGACTAAAAAATGTGTCATTAGATATGCAATTTGATTTGGTTGTTTTGCAATTAGGGGCTTTGGTGCAAGGCAAGAAAAATATGTTGGAGGGTTGAGTGACTCAATCCTCGATTAGCTTACTGAAAATGCATGTGATGAAATATGCTTATTTAGAAAATGTAGAGAATTACTTCCATGACTTCTCTGTTAACTTGGACTTTTACTTGCAAGGACTCTCTATTTCTCTTGGCAGCATTAGAAATATAAAGGTCCTTTAAATGTGTCATCTATCTCTTAATTTCGTGAGAATTGTTGTCTAAGCTTGAATTTTATTTAAACTAAGCCCAAGATGAAGAGGAATGATGGGTATTGCAATGTACCTGTAAGGAGCTTTGATTAGATACATGGCGGCATAGGCAATTGCGGCCTCGTGGTTTATTGTCATGACTGAGTGTCCTATTTCTACGGTGAAGAAAGCCCAGGAAAGTTTTGTTGACAAACCCATCTCTCTCTATCTTGGTTGAGTTAGTGGATCTGATTCCTAGGACTTCTTAGATTTGATTTATGCATTATTTTTTATGTGTAGTGTTCTTTGTACAATTTTGAAGACTGTGGGTGTCACAATGCTTGATGCACCGCATGTTTAACCAAGCCCCGACGTTTGCAGCGTAGAGTTCTTAGGGAGTTTGACTGTTTTGTTGGTGGTTCCTCCTGCCCTAACCCTAATCTGGAATGAACTGATGGAATTTTCCGGATCTTGTGTCCATGCGCTAATTACACCTCCCTTGCAGCAGTTGGCCACCTACACGTTATAGGGGGTCCCGGGCAATAGGTTGACAACTGTCGGACTCTTCATTCAAGAGTGGGGATATTCTCTTTGTATTTGGAGCAGTCACCCTGCTGTGTGGCCTGGCCTCGTACCATGCTTCTTATCCAGTGAAGTTATTTCTCTCAATTCAAAGCCCCTTACAAATAAAGTAAAACGCCCCTTGCAAATAAAGTTTTCATGTTGTATCCTCGAGTCCATTCCTTGGATAGGTTGTTGGAGGAGTGCAGTCCCCAAACCACGGGAAGGCTTCCATGCGGTTAACATTAATCAACTAAAAAGCCCTTGTTGTACCTGATGTTGGTTTTTTCTCCTCCTGACATGATAAATAAAGAGAGATACACAAACAACAAAATAAGATATACTCCCTCCGTCCCATTTTCATTGTCCTTTTTTGATGTTCGTGCAGTTTTCAATCGCTTATATCTTTCAATGTAAATCTCCCAAAATATGCAATATGGATCTTATTTGATAGATTTCAATTTGTTCTATAATACAAAGATGTCAAAATCATGAAAAATATTATAGATTGAAAGATATACGCAAGAGACAAAAAAGTGAAAAAGGAATAATGGACAATGAAAATGGGACGGAGGGAGTAATATGGGTATAGGGATGAAATCTGAGGTTTATTGCTAGTATTAACCGAGGCATAGATAACTTGTAGATGTTTGCAAAAGGCTAGTGCTGATGGAAGCCAAACAAAGATGCTTTTCCTTTGCTTAAAAAAAGTGTTTCTTAATCAACCACCATGGCCATTCGTAATCAACTGCCAAAAAAGGTGTTGGTGAGCTGCTCAAATTTTGTGGCAAAACTCAACCATTTGGAATGTTCTATAACTCGCTAGGTGGTACTTGGGTGGAAGAGGCGCCTAGGGCTGACTAGTCGGCGCTAGGAGATTAGATGGTTTTTCTATATTTTGTTATGTGTCATTTATATATTTTGTTAGCAGAATTAGGGCTACGACATGTGTTATATGTGTGTGTGTATATATATATATATATATATTTTGTTTGAAGAACACGTAATACTGTTACACATATTACTCCAAAATACTTTTAGAAAATTGCCGCCTACCCAATTAATTGGTGATGTGGACTAATGTAAGAATACCTAATTACCTCTAGACCCTAAAATCTTTGGGCCCCCCCAAAAATCTAGGCGTTGGGTGTTCTCTTAGGTCAACTTGTAGAACACTGACCTTTAGTGAGTTTAGGTGGATTTAAATGGGTAAGATGGTCTTCGTAACGATCCTCTATGTACCTGACTTTTTCTAGCAGCTTTTTTGTCTCTAAATTTAGGGTAATGGTGTCATTTTGTTAGCTACATTTTAATGAAGATGAGATGCAATAAAGTATCAGATTAGGGATTATTCCCCTTCATAAAGCAAAAGATAGTCATGTTCATGTGTGGTTAGCTGCAGTTCAACTATATGCAATTATTTATGCTGAGAAATTGATTAATTATGTTGAGCATGGTGGTGGATGAGGGGGAGGTTAAAGGCTAGAGGGGATGGTGGTTGTTGCTTGTGGATGATAAGGGTATGTTCAGACTATTATTTGGTATAGAGAAAAAAATAAATAAATAAATTGAGAAGTTAAAGTAGGTGTAGCAGAAACACAAGACTTGAAAGGATTTGTTTGGGTTCAATTAGTTCCAAGGAGGTAATGTAAACAAATTTGGTAGTACAAAAGATTAGATGAAATACTAAACCATTATTGAGGTGGTACGCTGGCATTCTTGTGAAATCAAGTTTTGGGTCTTCATTGTAATAACAATTTTCAGCTTTTCCTACCAGTATCAAGTTGTCAACCAATCTGTGTGTTACTTGCTTTGTGATTGTGCATCCATTATGCGGTTAACTTCAGTTTTTGTTTTTTTATTAAATTGCAGGACCAAAACTTTGCCAGTTATATGGGAAGTATACATGGAAGATAGACAAATTTTCATAGATTAACAAGAGAGAACTTCGCAGTAATGCATTTGAGGTTGGTGGCTACAAATGGTATATAGAACTTGCATTTGGTTTTTCTTGATAGCAACATTTTTAGTCTAATCGTTTAGTTCACTTTTGTTGTTATGGTGGTTCCTCATTATTTGGGACCGATTCTTGAAATGCAGTGTTATATACTTTGGCTACACCATTCATTTTCCTTCTTGTGGATTCATGTCAATGCACACTTGACATAAGCATGTATGAGCCTCTTGGCTTGGCTTGAACCTGCTATGGTTTGAAGTTCTTGACCTATGGATTGGTCTAATTTATAAATGACATGATTATATGATTTCCTTATTGTACTAGTTGAGAAAGGGATATTTTCTGGATTTTGATCTAAACCTTATATTTTGCATATAAGGATATAATTTAGCAAATGGTTCCGTATAACTTGTACAAGTTTAGCCTAACGTGTTGTGAATCTGTGATAACTTCTTTACATTTGGGATATCTAATTAGTCTGTTAGTACCGTTATGTCTTTTAGTTGCTTTGATGAAATGATTGGCTAAAATCAAACTTGTCATATTGGTTTGTGTATGCTTCATCGCTGAAATTTAACATCTCAATTAAGCAGCCATCTATGACTGTTAGTTGGGTAGGGGTATTTTGAAAAGGTCTAGGGTGGAGGCCGGGGGAATTTCTTGTTTACCATTTATAATTACAGTGGTGGGGTTCTCCTTGTGATCCCAAAGGGTTGTAGTTGATGGTGATTGATTGACTTTGATGTGGGGTGGGTGGGGTGTGGAATGGTTTAGCCCTTGTTCGTTTTGCTTTTCGGAGAAAAAAAATAAGAATATGGTCCTGAATCTCCCTCCAAAATTGACAATTCCCCCCATATAAAATTTGAATTTTTCATCATAACAATTGTGGTGTCGTCATAACTCTCTCTCTTCCCAATTATTTTGTCATCATTACTCTCTCTCTTCCAAAAAAATTCCCACCTAGTGCACTCAGATCTCTCTCTCTCTCCACCACTACTTTCCCTCACTAATTAAAAATTAATAAATTATTTAAATTTCGTTTTTTCTGTTCTGGATATGTTTTTATTCCCGGGGATAAAACCAAACAAGAGTTTTGGATTTGGTTCCAAATCCAGGATTGTATCCACCTAACCGAACAAGGGCTTAGTGGCTCCCATTTTGATTTGTTAAGAGGGTTGAGAGTACGTTGATTTGTGTTGATGTGGTGCTTGGTCTTAAGATCAATTTAACAAGGTTCTTGCTTAACATTGCCACATATAATGCCAAACAAGTTAGATTATAAATACACATCTTATGGATACTGATATATTTTTCACGGATAACGCTACAATTTTTACACATCATCCATTGCCCTTGGGTCGGTGCTTAGCATTTTTCATTTAAAAGATAGTGAAACTACTGTAGATGGGCTGGTAAATGTGGAGATCTTGGTAGCTAACATGGGTGTAGGTTAGGGCTCTTTTGTTGGACATTTATGGAGCTTCTGTTTGGATATTCTGTTAAATACAAGGCAGTTTGCGATGTGGCGGTAATGGGAGAGTAAGTTTTTTTTTTTTTGAAATGAAATTGGAGAGCAAGTTTACTTCTTGGAAAAGACATTAATTGTACAAGTAGGTAGAGTTATTCTTATTTAGAGCACTCTATCTAGAACCCAAAGTTACGTAGTTGTGCTTTGAGGGGCTGAAGCATCCTATTCGTAGATGCTCAACATGTTATTTTAAGAAAGAACTTAAAATAATGGAGTGATCAACATGTTATTTTAACTTACAGAATTTCTTTGTTTAATGGCGTAGATGCTCTAATTTTCTAAAGCACCAAAAAGAAAATGATTTAGATGCTCTCTCTCATCATAAGATCTCTTAGACTACAGAAAGAGGGATTTATTTCCACTAATTTTGTTTGTATAGTTACTATTTGCTGAGTATTCTTTTCAGATAGAATTAGAATAGGAAATCCATTCTTGTATGCCGTTTTCATTATTTACGGGAAAATACTGCTAAATGCACCTGTCCAATGGCTTGAAAGTTGATACTTATTTTTTCCTTTCTTTCCCCCTATTTTTTAATTGCACAAGTTAGTGTCCCTTTATGCTGTGCCAGTAAAACTCCAAAGAAGAAAAACTATTTGTGTAAGCGGAGATATTTCTTGTGCAAAAGTAAATGCAAGCCACGAGCCTTTAGGAGCTTAAATGTCTCTGCTTGCACAGTTTTTATATATGGTACTCCCTCCGTCCCTAATTAACTGTCCACTTTCACTTTTTCCAAATTTTTTTAAATGAGTTATATCTTTTAATTTATATTGTTTTTCATAATTTTCAAAATTTTGTCTAATAGAATCAATCGAAATCTATCAAATAAGATCCATATTGGATATAAAAAATATTATACTTTGAAAGATATAAATAATTTTTTAAAATGTCCGGAATAGTAACATGGACAATTAATTAGGGATGGAGGGAGTACTTATTTGGAGCTTCCATTTGGATATTCTGTTAAATACAAGGCAGTTTGAAATGTGGTGGTAATGGGAGAGTAAGTTTTTTTTTTTTGAAAAGAAATTGGAGAGTAAGTTTACTACTTGGAAAAGACATTAATTGTACAAGTGGGTAGAGTTATTCTTATTTAGAGCACTCTATCTAGTTCCCTATAGTTACGTTATTTTCTTCTCCATTTATGGTGAGAGAGCTTATTCGAGAATGGTTTGGGGCTACAATGGGCAGACTAAGACGGTAGCGCTAGATTTGCTTGCAATCAGATTCATTTCACTTGCATTTTGGTTTCCATTGCATTGCTTAAAGTTATCCCATTCTACCATAATGGCAAGCCTTACTGTTGGATTGGTTGTCTAAAAGTTTATTTTTCAAAGTATTCACTGACTTTGATGGTTAAGCTTGTGTTGGAATTTAGCATTTAAGTTAACCTTCAATTTGATGGCAGCCCTACCTGAAAGTCCTGGTGCTGATTCCGATTCTCTGGAAAATATCCCCCAGCCGACCCCCCCCCCCAGTTTGGGTCCTTGGGAAGATTACTTCAGATATAAAAATAATTATGAGGTTTTTCTATTATCTTGAATGGTTGTATTCACATTTAATCTTGTGAAACTGTCCTCACTTGACTTTTTCGTTCTAACTTCTACCATTGGGGCTTTAACTCATTGCATTATGATGCTGATATGATAGGATGTCAATCCTTTGATGAATAATTGCAGTACTATAGAGATGTGCTCATATGAAATTGTTAAGGTGAAAGAGTTATTTCCACCAATCTAAGCCTTTGGTTTTTTAATTCTCATATGCACACTAGTTGGAAGTTGAATGAGTTTAAGTTGTAAGCAATGTATCTGGTTTCACTATTCTGTTATGTTGTGCTTCTTTCATTCGAATATCTTTGATGTAGGTATGGCTCAGTAAAAATATTTTCGAAGTACAATATTTTCCCCTTCACGATCTGTATGTGCATGTAAATTCTTGATGCATCTATGCATATGTTAGGTACTCTACTGCAATTGATATGATTGATTTGGCTTGGGACTTGGGACTGCTTGTGGACCCATGAAGATCTGAGCCTCAACCTTTCAGTCATGCTTGTATGAAATTATGAATCCCTTTAGCCTTCTATTTGATGTTTTGCTGCTTTTTTTATTTTTATTTTTAATGAACATGTATATACATATGTTGATACTCCTTTTTAGTGGTTCTTCATTGAGTTTTTCTTTTTTTGGTTGGCTCTAATTTTTTATTGGGTTATATTGCTCCGATTTTAGCATGATTCTTTTTGAAGCTTACATATATGATGGATTTTGGAGGTGTCCACTGGTTCACACAAGGGTGGTCTTAGGTAGGGCATTTGGTAACTCAGTGACAAATCGAACTTTTCTTTAAAATTGAAGCAAATCAAAGATTGCTCAAAGAAAATCAGTGCTCTGAAACTCATGCTTTTAAAACTTGAGTCTTAATATTGGGACCATCACCGTTGATAATGCTTATTCTTTTTCTTTTGTAGAGTCTTTCTCAATCTTTACTGCTTTGGGGATTCATGTTGAAAAGAAATATGACTCATCCCATGAAATTCAGCTCTGGGATATGTAGTTTTGAGGTAGGAAAAAGGGTATTTGTCCTTGGTCATGTATTCTTTTGTAGGCTTTTTCTAGACAAGCAGCTCTTAGCACAACAGTTTCTGTGCCACAGCACCTTACATCTGGCCAAGGGCACAAGCTTGTGTGAACAAGCCACAAATCCTCACAGCATAGCTGAAAGGTTGAGTTGAGTTGAGTTTTATAAGAAAATTCTCGTAGAGAAATTTAATTAATAATTTGTATTGGTGTATACTTGTTGAATGATGAATGTGATGGTGGGCTATCTGACTGAAATCTGGCCTCACTTGGTTTTTTCTCTGCATTCTGCTGTTTCTCAGGGTAAACCTTACTGCGTTGCATTTACAGCTTTGCTTCTCTTTTACAGTTGCGTAGTGAAAAAATAGCAGAAAGGATGAGGGCTTTGCAAGTAGTTTTTCCGAGCTGCAACAAGGTCTGGGTTACTCTCTAATTGCAAAAGTTGTACACTTTTGCCACATTTTTATTCGGGAAGAATCATTTCTGGGGTACCATTTTCAAATCTCTTTCGGGTGTGGCAGGTGATCAGCATTTAGCAACTCAATCAAGAGCTGAGGAGTCTGAGTGTAGCACTTTTGGCAGATCTCTCTGTAGATAATCCTTCGATCTCATTGTGGCATCCGCCCACCTTCGCATTTTCCATTCTATGAGATGAACCTGATGTTGGGTGGCCCTATCTTTGCTTTTGGGTCCGCACGATGACTCTGTTGGGACCCAGTCACAGAATCAAAAGAGTACTGCATCAGCTTCTGGGCCCCTTGGTAGCTGGCAACAATGCCATTCTGGTGTTGACTCATTCTAAGGTCCTCCTGCAGGGTTCACTGGTCCCTACATTAGTCCACCTGGAGGTATTCTAGGGGTCCAATGCCCTCCGCACATGGTGGTCTATAATCATTTTCTAGTTGGACAATTTGGTTAGGTTGGTTTTTAGTTTCATGGGTGCAACATGCATACCCTCTGGGAAGCAACCTGATTGGAAGCACGATCCACCATCATCCACAATGGGTTCTGGTGAGGGGAATATGAATAATAATATGAACGTGGTTTCTGCTCAGAGAAGTCCTCTCAACATGCCTTATGCTGTCCAGCATCTTTCCCCAGGGTCACCCCGTCTGCCCATGGCATCTCCTTTTGCCATGTTCGATGTGTCTCCATTCCAGGTAAACTTTCTGATGGGGAAGTTTCACATGTGAAGAAGTTGGTTCTGTTTTGAAATGACTATTCTATATTGTTTTAATTTGCTGTCTAATGTCAGTGCCACAGATGAATATAAAGTCCAGAAATTGTATTTAGATACGTTAAATGTAAAGATTTATCTCATGTTGGGTTTCTTTCAGTAGTATATGCTGTACAGAATGAGACCTAAACTTAGGTGTACAGATGATGACTTTGCGTCAAAATTAGTTATGAATTATGAAGCAGAGACACCTCATTGAAGGTCAGACAGATACGTATTGTACTGTGGCAATCCATTGGACACTCTCCAAGTCCAAGCACACGTTTGAAACTCCAATTAGTAGTTTCTTGTGCTTTTAAGTTGTTTTAATTTGGACCATGAAAATAGTTAAAAAACGCTTGGAACACTCTATATGCATTTGTGAAGTAGAGACCTAAACTTAGGTGTATGAGGGATGACTTTGCATCAAATTAGCTATGAAATATGAAGCAGAGACAGCTCATTGAATTTCATTTACTGGCAGATACTTATTGTACTGCGGCAATCCATGGACACTCTCCAAGTCCAAACACATGTTTGAAACTCCAATTAGTAGATTCTTGTGCTTTAAAGTTGTTTTAATTTGGACTGTGAAAACAGTTAAAACAAGCTTGGAACACTCTATAGTCCATAGGCATTCGTGGAATTCGTCGGGGATGCAAACAAAATTCTAATAGGCTTTTGTTAAGGCTTAGGTAAGTCTTCTCTTTATGTGATAGATGATTCTAGTTTAAGTTTAGGAAAGTCTTCTTTCTATGTTATAGGTGATGGTGGATAGACTATAAAGATACATGTTATTGATGAAGCATTTTTTATTGGCTCATAATTGTAAATAAATCTTAAATACTGGAATGACACATGCGAATGAAGGCAATTTATGGTATTACTCATAAGCCTTATTATTCTGTTTTCAGTTATTTTTTTAGAAGCATTTGTAATATCATTGTAACACAAAAATTAGATTTTTTTAATGTGTCCCGACCGTTTCGTGTCCTTTATGTATTGAAAATTTGTGTTCCAGTGTGTTGTTTTCGTCTCACGCGTCATCGTATTATCATCGTCCTTGTTTGTGCTAAAGGATTTATTGCTTACTTATGTTGCCTATTAGTTCTTATCTGGCATAACTAACATTGAGCCAAAACTTTCCTTCAGTCTACCCTCGAAATGTCTGGCCAAGGACGATGGTCCCATGTTCCTGCACCATCCCTCCACTCTGGGAAGCAGGTGTGCCTTCCCAGTTTAGCCATTCCCACCAATCATTAACTGCCAACAGGTTCTTCGAATCACGAACTTCTACCCCATCCGACGGCAGTCGGAATCTCCCAATGGCCACTGATTCAGCAGCTGTCCAATTTCCTGATGAACGAGGGTTACTAGACTCGTCAAGCTCCGCCAGTGGTGGAGGTATCAGAAAGAGCTCTTCTGGAAGCACTTTTGCAGAAGTCAGCAAAACTGACTCTCTATGGAATGTTAACAATGCACAACGCAAATGGTTTCAAGAATCATTCTACAGGTTACAATTATCAGAGAGGTGGGGTTGTGTCTTAGAAAAACGGTTCATGGAGTGAATGGTCGCAGCACCGTAAAATGGGGTTCCATGGGCGGAATCAGTTCCTGGGTGCCGAAAAGTGTTATCCCCCCTTCTTCGAAGATGAAGCAAATTTATGTGGCCAAACAGACGAAAGTGGTAATTCTTCTGCAGTGTGATGAGTGATGAAAATATGGCTTCTCAGATCTCACCGAGCCAAAAGGGCTATGATGAAATCGTTTTGTCATCATCGAATACTTTGGTTAGTGTTTTTGGCCACATCTTTTGCACTTTTCTTTCTTTTTTTTTTTTTTTCCACCGATATTTTTGGGTATGCTCATTGTTGAAGAACATTGTAGTACTGATGTGGTGATGGCCTTTTTGAATGGCTTACAAGTGTTTAGTAAAGAAGCTAATGGTGTGGGGCACACTCTTTAGGATGGGAACTGCCAGGTTAGTGAAATATACATGGTGTGGAATGGAGGCCTTGTGTATTGTCTTTTTTTTTTTTTTTTTAAAAATGTGTTCTTTTGCTCACCATCCAATTATTCACATGTAATTTTCATGTTTAGTAATGATAAATGTGGGGAATGCTTGTGTCCTCTAGTTATTTTCTCTCTTTGTGTTTGTAAATTAATATTTTGTGCATTAAGATACACAGTGGTAGCCTTTTGAGGAGCCGCAGTAAATAAGGCATTTTGTGGTTAGAAAAATTGAAAATTCTTCACAAGTGTTTCCAAGTTTTTTTGTTTTTGTTTTGAGGAAAGGTAAATAACTTAATTTAAGTAAAGATAACATTTACACCGGAGATAAGAGTTCAAGCTATATTTTTCGTATTTTTTGTTTTGGAATATTTGTTCGTATTTTTTGAAATCTTGTTGAATTCATGATTCAATTTTTTGGATTAATCAATTGTCTTGACGGAGGAAGTCTAAAAAGTAAAATTATGTCCAGAAGCCCAAAAAAAAAAAAAAAATCACTATAAGACTAAAAAATATTAAATAACTGGTTTTTTCTGTCAATAGTGTCATCTTATATGATTTTTTTTTCAATTCCGATCCACATTTTCATACTTTTTTGATTGCTATGGTCGAGGCGAACGATTAATTTCAAAAATTACGACAAAAAACTAAACAAATATTACGAAAAGTAAGTTCTAGTCGGAAAAAAATAATTACCAAAGATTAAAAATGTAGTGTAAACTCACCTAGGTGGATGTAAGTGGACCAAAACGAATGGTGCTTAGAACAACACAAGATTATAACAGCTACTCGTGCCTCTTGACCGGAACCCTCGTTTGTCGTCGGAAACCTAATCTACAAAATAGACAAGGGGTGAGCGCACTTTTGCCTCTCGTGGCAAAGGCCCTCCGATGCCTAAGTTAGTATCATGTACTGATATAAACCCTAATTATCAGTAGGAGAGTCGTAAGAATGTAATGTATTGCGTACCTTTTACCTCTAGGTTAACCTTGTTTATATAGGCATACGTTTGCTTGCTGTCCAAGCATCCTTGCTGCCCTTGGTTTCCTATCACGTATAGGAAACTTAGGATCCTCTGGATTCTCGTTCTCTTATCTATTTATTTCCTTAGTTCCTTTAGGACTCCTTTCCATGGCGGGCCAAACATCCCATTCCCGTTGGGTATCTTACCTAGATCCTATCTTTTCGGGATCCTATTCTTTACAGAATATTTATTGTACTAGAACCTTCTAGAACGTTCCTTTTGTTTAAACACTTTAAAACTGGTTCTCCCAAAGTTCTTGCTCTTGTTTGGCTATCTCATTGCCGAACAGAGTGCCTGGAACATTGACTTCCCATGTTATTGGTCCGTATCATCTGCTTGGACCAATGACTTCTCATGTCATCGGTCCTCATTGACTACTTCCTTTAATGACCCTTCGTGTCACTGTTTCTTGTCACTGACCACCACCTTCCTCGGCGACATGGTCTAACTCTCTTTACCCGTGTTCCCACTTTTCACGTGTTTGGGTACTAATTTTAGCCTGTTCGGTATAACTCCCTACAAAATTTGTTGTCTTTGAGCTGCAGCATTTTGGAGGCAATGGAACACAGAAAGGCAGAAGATTCATGGATCATTTTTTGTGGAAATTCAGAGTATTTTGTAAGAATTTGTGAACAACCTACAAATTTGGACTTTCACCCATCATGAATATAATTATGTACCATACTCTATTTTCATGATTTTTTTTTCAACTTATCATCATTACAAATACAAACAACATACATATATTAGCTTCTCAAATATCAATTACACCAATGAGCAGGGAGTGCGTAATGTGCGAAGCACGGGGCATTACACTAGTATATATACATATATAGCTCGTGTATATATATAAATATATTTTATGAATGCTTTAACTTTACTATGACTGCAAGCTCGTATGGCTGTCATGAATGCTGCCTTTGAGGGTATGCGCGCGTGGTCATAGGAGTAGTCCACCAGGAAGCTTTGAAGGGAAAGGACTGCTCTTAAGCCTTCTACTTCTTCCGATGTGTGACAAGTTCATGCTCAAATGAACTCCCTTTGCTCTTCTTTTTAGTCCCACATCGGTCCTCCACAAAACTAAGCAAAGCAGGATACCAGTAAGATGAGGGCTCCACCACATCGGTCCTCTACTTCTTCTGATGTGGGACAAATTCATGCTAGAGAAAATGGATGACATTACAGTTGTATCCACTCATGCCCTTTCTAGATGAAACTTTTACATTGTCATAGTTCTCTTTTTAACTGATAAATTCTCATTAATGATAATCTTAGAATGGTGTGGAGGAAGATGATGACACTGTTAAAGGAAAGAAGAGAGGTTGTGGTTCGAAAAGAAAAGTGGCAACAAACTACAACACTTTATGCCTTTCTTTCTGTTGTCTAATTTCATCTGAATTTGATATGGGAGTTTTGCAGTCTACATTACCTGTACCCTTCAACGCCATCATGCTCCATCTTTGAGCTTCATGTTCTTCCTAGTTTCTACACATAAATACTTTGTGGGAATTTGTACGTGCACCAGAGCCGTGGCCCATGCACTCTTCCTCTACCATGTATATATAATATAGGTTATTGTGTGGAACGTAA
Source organism: Rhododendron kiyosumense (assembly GCA_019656275.1). NCBI lineage: Eukaryota > Viridiplantae > Streptophyta > Magnoliopsida > Ericales > Ericaceae > Rhododendron > Rhododendron kiyosumense. The sequence goes on from BPLS01000128.1 coordinate 1,046,836, forward strand.
TTCATGCTGCTATGTGTCAGTATTGTTAATTAAGAACAAGGAAGCTGAAGCTTCTGAGTTTAATTGATGGAGAATAACATTCCATTGATGCAAATTTTGTGATCCCTATCAAGAAAATTGAGTTGATTTTAAATCTTTAAAGCTGTACAAAGCTACTTCTTTCTATATAAGTGGAATAGTTTTGATTAGTACTTGGATCATTTTCATAAAATGCAAAAACTATGATCTATGGATTGCCTGAGTAAAACAGTTATGGAACTGCCAAGATTTTTACATTCAGCTGGAAGTAATACTTGATGCTTCTGATATAAGATATTCAGTTGTCAATTGTCAAGGTTAATTTGTTCTTATTTTTCTCAATTGCATTTGTGCTTGTCAATTTGTATTTGCTGCCTTGCTGGAGCCTGGTAACTTTGACATCTTGGGTTCACCAAATTACTGTCTCCACGGCTCATGATGACGATCCCCATATACTTCCATTTGGTGAGCTAGTTGGGACACTGGATTTTCTTGGTTGAATGAAACCTTTGTTCAAGTGTCACTTCATAACATGCAGCCTAGCTTAGTTAATTCATGTACAGAGTTTGTGCTATACTTTTTTTGCATAATTTTGTGGTCTGACATCTTGCACAATACCTCTGTCGTACTTTATTAGATAACGTTATGTTTTTAGTGATGAATCCTCCAGATGAATACCCATTTATCCGCAGCATGTGATCTAGTAGGATCATTTGGTTTGTTCTGGGTCCTGTTCGAGTTTTGCGTTTGGTATCATAACTTTTAGTCTCTTAGGTGTAATTGTTCCTTGTCAATTTATTTCCTGGCCTGCAAACTACATGAAACATGGGAACTTTTTATCCATCTCAGAGAAAGGCTAAGAGAGCTGTTGCGGCCATGCTTACAAGATCTAAAGAAGGCACTGATCCTGAAGATATTAACCTTACTGAGGAGGAGAAAACTGAGAAGGAGCAAGCCGAACTGGTACCCTTATTGACAGGTGGTGACAGGTGGTAAGTTAAAGTCCTATCAGCTTAAAGGTGTGAAGTGGCTGATCTCCCTTTGGCAAAATGGACTGAATGGCATCCTTGCTGATCAAATGGGGCTTGGGAAGACAAATCAAACTATTGACTTCCTTGCACACTTGAAACTTGAAAGGGAAGGGAATGGACGGGCCGTATCTGGTCATTGCTCCACTATCCACGCTCTCAATTTGGGTTAACGAGATATCAAGGTAACTTTCCATGGGATTCCTTATCGTAGTAGTGGAGCCCTAATGATTGGACATATGGTTTACCTTTCGGAATCTTTTTCTTCGGTGAATTATCTTAAATCATGGATTTATTTTGTTCTTGTGGTTTATGAAATACTGAAACTCTGTTGGATTTCTCTTTTTTCTTTTTGTTGAAAGGTTTACGCCGTTAGTGAATTCAATTACCTACCATGGCAGTAAGAAAGAAAGGGATGAGATAAGGAGGAAGTTCATTCTGAGAACAACTCCCAAATTCCCCATCATAGTTACTTCAAATGAGTTTGCATTCTCTGATGCCCGGAACAACAACTCCCATACACTTGAGGCATTATAGCAAATACTGACTGGATGTCTAACTTGCTGATTATAGAAGTAAAGCCCTCCTTTTATAGACGGATGGAGGGAGTGCTGACCTCATACAAACAGGATTTACATATAATTGGCATGCACCAATTTTCCTCAGTGCATTTACTACCCCAATGACTTTACTACTGACTAACTTTACTACCTTGACTATTACCTTTATTTGCTACGTACACTATAACTGGAAATATATTGTGGTAGATGAGGTAACTGGTGAAAGACTCTCTCTCTCTGTTG
>BPLS01000128.1:1103684-1116889 GCA_019656275.1 Rhododendron kiyosumense
AGATCCCATTTTAAAATCAGGGCCGTTGGATCTCATCCAACGGCCAGAAAAAGACGTCCGCAAGTTACGAAATTTGAGGGTGCCCTCACTAGAATTGCACTATATACATATATATATATATATATATTGTATAATACTAGCACAAGGGCACAAATGAAAATAAAAATGCTTGGGGATGAAAACATAATGTGAAAAAAAGCTTTGGACGAAAACTTACAGAGGGAGACTCCAGAGGATGATTCTTTAAGTCTCCCTTAGGACTTACCATCTACCATAGTGGCATAGTTATGGTTTATCAAGCATCCTAAGTGTATTGTCATGAATACCAAAAAGCATCAAGTCACGCCTATGATAGAGTAATTCAATGGTCTCAGAGCACCGTCCGTCCGGGTGCTTCAACATACTCCATCACATATCCATGTGGAACTCGCACACTTTAATTTGGGTGTGGCAGTGATGCATATTGAGACATCAAGTGTCAGTGCTTGATAGCATGTAATATTATTTCTTACACCATCCCTATTTCTTCTTGGCTTCTCAACTCCCTACATTTTTCTCAACGATCACCTTCTCAAGAATTCAAGTATATAATAACCCTTTTGTTTTCTTTTTGAAACCAATATAACCATTTGTTATATCCAAATTAGTCGGCAAATTTCATTTAACAAAATTTACATGGACATAAACAATGTAATAAGTTGCCTATTCGAAACAGGGAAAATGACGGGCCATGACGTGTTTTGATAATTAATACCCATAAAAAACATGCTAAGAATATTTATTAATGCTGAAAATGTTCTTAACGAGTATTAATTATCAAAACACGCCCTTGACCGTTATTTTCCCATCGAAATAATACTTACACAGAAGATATGCTGGACTACTCCATAGTTGCCTAATCGATTAATTTCACTAATGTCCCCCCGAGGTTTTTAACAACAAATGAAGCGAGCTCCCTTTAAATTTTTGAAATGTCAATTCTCCTCTCTACTGCAGTTCAAAAAAATTCTCCTCTACTTTTGCTGGCATTGGCAAAGCAAAACTTCCTGCACTTTTCTTAGATGGCGTGAACTTTCAAAGACTAAAAGAACAAGATGCCTACGTAACACCCCTTTCATCCCAAAATGTTAAAGACCTTTTTCCCCTCCATCCGCTCCGTCCGAAAATATTTAAACCACAAGGCCCGCTAACCCCAAAGAATCTTTCCACCCTTGAATCTTCTTCTCAATTCTTTGACAGTGTTCTAAAAATGCCTCCTTCCTTTTCACAAAAGATCACACAAAAGTACCCGGCCGAGTTACCAATCTCATGTCCATCTCCCCAGAAAAGGAACTCTGTACCACAATGAAAAATGTTAGGCCAGAAATAAATCCATGGTTCGTGGGCATTGATTGATCTTCTGCCCAGCTGGATCAAAATAATCAAATACTAAAGAGAAACCATTGTGCCTTGTTTGGATTGAGATTTGAAATTTTTTTTGAAAAATAGTAGAGGTAATAAGTGGAGAGAGATAGAGAGAGAAATGTTGAAAATAGAAGGAATCTAGGGGGTATTTTTTGAAAAATGTTTTTTTAAAAAGCAAAAGAACAAGGCATTGTCTCAGTATGGGGAAAACTGAAGCAGTTATCGGCAAACAAAGTATGTGATACATCAGGGGAATTCGCTGAAGCCTTGGAATCCAAGCCACCCATGTATGTTGAATTGGTTCATGATACCAAAAGCTGACATAAGACCTCTCCAACGCCCAAACTGCATTGGAAATGACCTCAAGACAGCAGAAAATCCAAAGGCCAACATTTACACGGAATTAGTAGTCACCCGGATGTCTGAAACAAAAAATTGTAGAATACAAGCAACAGGAAGAAGAAAGTGTAATAATTCTATTTTTTCCCATTTGAACAAAGCACAATTTCTATAAAAAAATAAAAAATGCTCCTCTCTTCCCCTAATGGTGTTTCAACTTTCAAGCTAACATCACTGAGAAAACATAGGTTCACCAAAACTAATGTTTCCTTTTCATTCTTGGCCTGGTACAAAATATCGAGTCAGAGAAATCTAAGTTAGGGAGTAAATTGTGCCCCGAAATGAAAACTACAATAAGACAAACTGTCATGAGCACACAATCCTCTGCAAAACAATCCCATATAAAAAAAGCTTAGAGAAACAAATAAAGGTAAGAAAGTATATTAGCAGATAACTAGCCATCATAATCTGCCTCAGCAAATTTGTTCTCCGGATAAAAAACAGCCACAACTTGATTCCCGTCGAACTTCCTTCCATTCAACCCTTGGCGAGCTTTGGTGGCACCATCAACATCTATGTACTCCAAGAACACCTAAAAGGTAAACAATTTTGTTAGTAATTGCACTTCAAGAGTACAAATAGCCTCTAGCCAGATTCATAGACCAATCCAGGAACACCCCAAAAGCAACCAAAGATAAGGAGGTCTCTGCCTTGATGTTCCAGAAGTCCATACAAAGTTTCTACTAAGGCTCAGATTGGATGGTAGGAATCAACAAAGAGGAATGGGTATCGTATTACTAGGAATGTCATTCCTAGTAATATGATTAATGGGTAATCCTATTCAAGCGTTTGGTTAACCCATGAATGTTGTCCAGAGAAAAAAATAAAATCCTACTCAAGTGTATGGTTTGATCATTGAAAGCATAGGAATGAATTGAAGTTTTTACCCTATTTTCCAAAGCTACCCTTTTAACTCTTCATAATCATTCCTTTTTCAAATACATCTTTTCAATTTTGATGTTGTGTAGAAAACAAAAATGCCTCGTTATTGAAGGATTTCAGATTATCTGCATTATACTAAGTATAATAAAAACAAGGGGCAGCTCACACCTATCTTGACACCTCACCCTTCCGGGTCTCACTGTGCTATTTCCAGCCGTTGATCTTATTTAAATGAGTACAATAGGGGGCCCTATAAAAATTCAGCTCATTTTGATATCGGCTACGGCTTGATAATGGTTTTGCAAACACTAGTTCTTGTCACAATTTCTGTAAAACTGTTTGGATCATGCACTAACGGATATCAAAATGAACTGAATTTTTGCAGGGCCTCCTATTTTACTAATTTAAACAAGATCAACGGTTTGAAACATCGTAGTGGGACTCAAAACAAAATCGGGTGTCAAAATGGGTGTGAGCGGAACTGGCCCCTAAAAACAAAGCAAAATACTATATCAAATTGTCAACTGATTTTCTCATCACTTACATAAATTGTCCTAATAGAAAAAATTCAATCTTAACCAAATTATATTCATCAATCGTGCTTTCAAGATGTACTTGCGATAATATATTTCGACAATACGATACAGAATGATGTAAAACATAGTAAACATATTAATCACGGCAACAATTTTTTTTCTTTCCCGTCTCACTGACTTACAATAAACATATTTATCACTATACTAGATTGAACCAAAGAAATAACAAATAATCTTTCTCCTATGTTCAGCCCAAAAAAAAATTTCTCATTACCCAGTCATTGCTAATCCTATTTTTTTTACTCAGCAAAAAACTAGACATTTACCCCTTCAAGAATTGGTTTGGCTTCATGGAAGGAAAAAAGAGAGAGAGAGAACATGTAGTAAAGATAAGTAGAAAGGAACTGGCGGGAGAGTACGTGAGGTGGTAATTGGGGGTATAAGAGGAAAAAAATTGAGCTTTCCATATTTCCCGAATTTAGATTACCCGGTAATCTCACATTCCCATGGGGTAGTGATCCCCTCCTCTATTCAGGAAAGTGATTGCTCCTGGATTGTGAGATAAGGAATTGTATTCCCATTCAAACTCTAGCCAAACATAGGAATGTCAGAATTCCGGAACCATATTCCCATTCCTCCCTAAGGAGTCTGCCATCCAAACACAGCCTAACCATAACGTGAACTATTTTTTTACCCACAACACTGTAAGGAAACAAGACAGTTGGATCTTAAAATATTCAAAATCACTGACCTTCCCAAGCCCTGGAGTTTGTTCACCATTGGGATTTGGGCGCGGAATGACCACTTTCTCCAAGGTACCTGCAAATGGCAAAGAAAATTGAATCCAATGTATCAATATAGATGCAATACACAGTATCAGGTGAACATAGAAATAAGGTTGTGGAGTCTTCTGTTTGTATGTTAGGCCTGATTCTGTATAGCACAATAGGCTGTAAAACAGAAAGATAGAACACAAAGCAATGAGAAAGAATATTTTGGAGGCTAAAGGGCGAAAGAAGCAATTATCATATTCATGTGAAATCATGAGGTCACCCCCAGAACTTACCAAATTTCCCGCATTCTACTCTCATGTCCTCTATTATGTCTTCATAAACTTCAGCATCTATGAGCACATCCACATTGACCGCTTGAGTTAAGCACACAACCTTAGTAGCCAATGCAGCAGGTTGTAACATGAGCCTCTACGAAAGAAAATTGCAGTCAGAAATGCACCCAAGAAACCCATACCCGACAAGCTGTGTTCCATACAGCGCAACAACGTAACGTGTATAGGCAGACTCAGAATTTGATTGAAGATTGCAAAATACAGGTAGCCTATAAGAAAACAAGTTAAGCATTTGTTCTACAGACAAATGCCCATCAAGTTGAAAAAAATTGTTCCTCTCACCTGTAATGCTATTTGTTGTTGGGCATGCAACAGTACGTTCTCTTGTTCAGGTTTAGGTTGGGTAGTGCCCTGGTTAGCACGCCTAACAGTAAGAGTTTTATCACCCATTTTTATTCCATTCAGTGCCGCACAAGCAATATCTGTAACCGAGAGATCCTGGTAAACACAGAATGCATAGCCTTTCGAGTTTCCAGTTTCTCTGTCCTTCACAAGATCGAAACCCCGAAGGGGCCCAAAAGATTCAAGGAGCTCCCTGATCTGTACTTCAGTGAAGTAATAAGGAAGCCCACCCACAAAAATTCTGTCAGGACCCTCAAGCCCACCTGCAGATCCTGGTGTTAGCCCAACAGCAGCTAGGTTCAGATTTGGATTAGGTTGGCTCGGCCCCAGTGTAGCAGCCAGTGAGGGGTTATAATCACTAGGTCTCCTCACTTTAACTGGTGCTCCCTGGAGATAAGAATATATAAGACACATAGGACGATACAACACACAATCGTTAAACTAGTATTTAATTTTCACACTCCCCCTTTTTATAATCACTCCCTTTTTTTCCTTGAGTTGTGAAAATGGAAGGACAATATCATAAATTCACATCGCAAAAAAGACAAAAAGGGAGTGTGGCTAAAAAATAAGGTGAGTGTGAAAATCACTACCCCATACTAAATTGAAAAAGCACATTGACAAAGTTGAAATTTTGCATACAATATAGCAAGGCATGGGTAAAGAGCCATGAAGTATGTGACGGGTACAAGTATGGGTACTTGTACCACACGGGTAGGTCAATACGACAAACGCAAAAACAAGTAGGGTACAGGTACGGGGGTACAAAAACTGTATTCTACAATTTAGATGAATCTGTAACATCTAGTAATTGCTTATAAAATAAAGGAAATAGCCATAATCCAACAAAAAACCAAATTTTAAAAAAGTCAAACTTAAGATACAAATACGAGTGTAATATCATTATACTAAACAACCAATAGACCAAAATCTCAAAGCTACAAGCATGCTAGGCATAGAAAGTCATATGAAGTTAACTTGATTTATGTATGAAATATAATACTTATTTGGATGGGGTATGGCTAAGGTATATATTGGGGTACATCTAGAGTATGGCAAAAAGTATACAGAAAAATTTCATTGCTTGTTTTGCACACCTGGTACGCCTACAGAAGTAGGATTCAAAGTACCGGTATGCGGTACATCACAGGTCCAATATGATTTTAAATTATCCATGCTTCATAGGAAAGAGTCAGAGAACTTAATAATAAACCCCCGCCCCAACCGCATATGTAGGGAGACGAGAGACAGAGAAAACGAATTTCTACATGAACATATTTCTACTTAATCTTAAACTCCGAGCCACATCTGAACTAAATGAGTCAGGAAAACATTCAAGCACCTCAAAAATAATGCCATCCAAGGCCATGGCATTGCTGGCTTCCTCTACGGATCTCATCTCCACAAAAGCAAACTTCTTCTCGTGGTTTATATAAACATTAACAACAGCATCTCCTGCACATCACAACAAAGAGTAAACAGCTACAAATTTAAAAGCATGTAACTTTAGCATGCATGAAAACTGCAATCAAATACTACTGACTAACCTGGACCAGCAGTGTTTCCTCCAATTGCAGACATAACATGGCTGAAAAAGGTCGCCACAGACTGCATAAAAGGTCATTAACATTAAGCAAGCTGAACACATTATACGCAATATACATTGGAAAATGCTAGATAATGTTCAAAAAATGTATCGATATCATTGAAAACATATAAGAATCTGCGAATGTATCATGACATCTGTAATACGTGTGCTAGCAAAACCTACAATGACTAAGAAAGTTCTGGATTCACATACATCAATTTCTAAAACCAACATATAAAAACAGGCTAGAAATGACATCTGTCTTGTCAAAAGGTTAAATGGAATGATTGGCATTGGGATACAAATTGAAATACAGTGAAATAGGGCCACTTTGAGGTTCCTGTGAGGTAAGTCATCGAAGGGAGCCACTATGAAAAATGTTTGGGCAGCTACGAAGGAAGCATAGAGCACATACTGACCATGAGTTGGAAATGGCAATTGAACTCTTAGAGATCTTACCTATCATTGTTCCTTTGTAGCCCAATGTTAGAGGGTCAGACGTTAACTGACTGGTTGGGGTTTCAAATCCTACTTCGGACATGTGATTCGTTTTGAATACAATCAGAAAAGGGACACGACGTTACAAACTTCAAAATCTGCTCCTAACTTGCGCAGTTAACAAAAAAGCTTGGAAAAAATGTGATCTTCCAAGAAGCCAACTTCTGCATGTTGTGCTTAATATGCATTCAAAATTTCAAAAGCACGGCAAATCAGACAACTAATCGTTAAACACAGCTTGCATCGACATCAACTATTCACAGCATACGGATAGCAGAGTAAACAGACATTCTTAAACCCCAACACAATGTACAAGTGGGTACTAGAAAGGAACATTAGACCTCACCTGTTCATTTGCACTCGGAGGAAGCCCACCAACGTACACCCGCCGAGCATGTCTAGTAGCCTGCAATGATATTTCAAGTAAAATATCAAACACCCGATAACAAAGGAAATGCAGTAAAAATTATGCAAAGAAACAGAAGAATTAACAGAAAATCATTGCTTGATCATGCTAACCTGCTGAGTCATTGCCTGGACTGGCATAATAGGAAGAGCTCCAAATTGCTGCAGGAAGGCGATAATTTTTCATTTATTTATTTATAAAAAGGCGTATTAGATAGCTAATGCGGAAAACATGAAACCTAATAGATCAAGGATAGCATGACAAATCATTTGACTGGTGAATAGAAAAATACCTGACTAGTTGGCAAAGGGAACATGTTCGGAAACATTACTGGGGGGGTGGTCCCCGAGATTTGACCTGCAAAGGCTGATGAATTACATTCCTGAACTGAACGTGAATCGTCTTCATACTCTTCCACTATAAGTAAACACTATCTGACGCACCAAACTAAATGTAATCGAATGCTAGTGCCTTGGATAAAATAAATCAAAAGAGATCTAACAGAAAATACATCATATTTCAAGTACTGGAGGAAATATTCGTGAAACTACCAAAACAGGCAATAGTTTCCGGATGAAGACGAACAAGACCCATCAAACTGGTGCATCGATTCCTCCTTGTACATTAAAGCTACAGAAGTCGGCTCACGCCCATTGTCAGCACAGTGGGGCTAGTAGCCCACATTGCCTTCTTACAACAAAGACAAGACATAGAAACAACAAGCAAACACCAAACACAAGAAACAACCAAAAAAAACTCTCAGTTTCTGCAATATTGCACCAAGTAATTAACTATAAGAAAAGAAATACAGCATGTTTAGGGACCATGGTTCTTAACGTGTGCAAATAAAAGACCAAACAAGTATGGCTTACCAAAATGACACCATGCAATTTGATAGGAACTTTCCACACTATACCAAAAACAAAAACAGAAGAGAAGTTATACAAATATAGCCATGGTACCATAAGTGATGGAACAAGTACCTCCAACAGCTGCAACTGCAGCACTAGCTAATATTGCAGAAACGGGAGGTGCCATGTCGAAACCGCTTATCCTTTTGCTGCAAGTATAAACCACTTAAGCACTTACTAATAAAGCTCTGCAGTAAATCAATATACAAGACTACACGTAACACGGGTAAATTAATATGTTACAATGACTCCAACGACCAGCAAACAGAACAAAAAGGTCAATCCGGAATAAAAGTGCAAACCAGTCTCCAGTCAACCCTGAAAAAAAGTTCTGCTAAGATCTAGCAAGGTGTGAGGGAAAGGAAACATGTATATCATGTAACAGGGAATCTTGTATGAAACCGCAGCTAGTATATCTTTTTCAGTTTTGCCGTTCTTTCAAGTTCCTGTCACGTAATCTAGTACTGAATAATGCACTGTTGCAGCATTGTGCAAGTAATTTGATACATAATAAGTTCAGCACCACTACTTTAAACGTAGATGCAAGTGGCAAGGTGAACTAATAGATCAGAAAACCAGTAAGTACATATATCCAAAAGAATCCAAAAGCTCACCATGCATTGTAAGTGGAGGTGTTCAAATAAGAGAAGAGAAATACAAACTGTCTTCAGTATTTCATCCCCTTATTGCTCATCATACACATTTTCTTTTTCAGATGAAAGAACTTCCACAGTAGGGACCATAGAAGCATGTAAATTACTGGAAAACACTTCACACAAGATACAAGCGTGCTGACAATAGCTGCAACTTATTCAACCATGGACCTTATGGACTTACAAAAATTTAATGAGAGATATAAAGCAACCAAGATATCCGTATTTAGTGTTGCATTTAAGCACAATCCAAAACTACATTACTACATTCAAAGTCTCACAAATACTAATTTTGATGAATCACGCGTACGCTACAATGCAATCCAAATATAGGAATTCAAATCAAAGATTTCAAAACCATCAGAATGACAAATTGCTACACTAACCTTTTTGAACGCGATCTTGATCTGTGCTCTGATCTACCGCTGGAGCGAGATTTAGACCTGTGTCTGCGTCTGTTCTCTCTGTCCCCCTCATACTCTTTGGGCCTGCAACCAAAATTAGAACAATCTCATCTGCACCTCAATAGACAACATCTACAAAAAAGAAATTTGATGAAGTTGGGATAAAAGTCCACTTTTAGCCTCTCATACTCACAATTTTTGGATTAGCCTATCCAAAGACGAGAATAGGAGGCTAAGTTTTTGCTGCATAGTGAATACGTTTTTTCCATGACATAATCAAAATACGTAATACAAGAATGAACCAGAAATCAAACTGAGAAATGAAATAGATGTGAAACAACAGAAACCAACAAAGAGAACACCAGACCCACGTTACCTCTCATAGTCTCGACTCCGGTGGTGGTCATCATCATCCCTATCCCTGCCCCTTCCTCGTCTCTCACTCCGTTCACCGTAGCGGTCTCGGTCTCGGTCTCGGTCTCTGTCTCTGTCTCTGTGACGATCACGGTCACGACCTTCATCCCTATCCCTGTCCCGAGTCCTGTCCCTATCCCAATCCCTATCCCGAGTCCTGTCCCTTTCTCTATGTCTCTCCTTGTCCTTGTCCATGTCCATATCCCTTCCTCTGTCCCTATCCCTATCCCGGTCCCGGTCCCGGTCTCTTTCCTTATCACGCCCTTTTTCCCTTTCCTTCTCCCTGCTCTTTGAAGACTCTCTTTCATATTCCCGAGAGTGCTGCCATAAATAGCATCGCGTCACTTAAAAAACTTTAATCAAACTTCACAATCAGATTGCACAATTGTCATTACCAACCACAAGGATAAAAGAACACATGACCCGCTACTATAGTAGTACTTCTACTGCAAGATAACAAACCAGAAATAACGAAATTTAGATTTCCAGTGTGTGTCGATGCAATGGAATCTAAAAAGCCTCAGAATCGGCTCCGCAAAGCGCGGCAACATTTACATTATCAAGATTCAATCCATAAACACATGCAATCCCATCTCCAACTGAGAACTTAAGTACAAATATGACGAGATAATGGGCGAAGAATATTCATTCCGTTAGATTTCATAAACATATGATCGGGGGACATTGCCGCTTCTAATATCTACCAATTCCAAAACTTACTTTATCTGAGGGAGAATACCTTTGAAATTCCTCATAGGCAAGGCTGTCTATTTTAGATCTTGTACTCGAGTACACTGAACACCAACCTAACCTTCAAGAAAATCAAACTAGAAGAAACTACATTAACTACCTGATGTGAAACGGTAGTTTCTTGGAACAAATTCATGGAAACTTCCAATTAGTTAGATTGGAGTGAACACCAACCAAAATTAATAAATTAAAATAACTAAACACGCGAGTACATGCAATGCATATGCTCTAATCTTGGAAATTTGTATTTTGAAAATGAATAAGTTGGCACACACTTAATGCGAATGAGTTTCAATCATGTAATTACCAATATGCGATCAAACATGATTTTTGAAATCAATCACCAAGTTGGGAAAGGTTAACATTGTTCCCCAACAGGATTATGTTCAACCACTAATCGGAACCCTATGAAGCATCATGTCTTTCGTAAATATGATCCTATTATCGCCTCATTTGATGGATCCCAGATTATTACTTCATGACTCTCTCTAAATGCCGAACTATTGAGAAAGAGACTTTTAGGGACAAAGGTGAGGGGAAGAATGCAATTCGAAAAGTACGTGTTAACTTTTTTACCTGGAAATTTCTAACAAGGGTGCAGTCATGCAGTGTCATTTTCTAAATGTCAAGTAGAAATCTGTTGTAACGACAAACCTTAAGGGGTGTTGGTGAAATTTAGCTGAAAAGAAAATGTGGTTTGATATAAAAACCCGTCCCTCCCGCCAAACCCCAACGCACATCGGCCATCGCACAACCGACTCTCTCTCTCAATGGCCCGTCGCTGCGGTATGAAGCGCCAAAATGCGATCGTGTTTGATTGATTTTGCTATAGTTGTGAAAAAGGGCTCAACAAGGACGGAATGAAGAAACACAATGACCAGGTCCACCGCTCCGATCATTTCGAGTGCCAGCATGAAGGTTGCGACAACAGCCGTAGTCTCGGATGGGATGACTATCCATACTTAGGTCCGTGATCAGCTCCGTCATCAGTGATCTACCTTCTCCACCTCCTCGTGACGAGCTAGGTTGGCGGCATACCGGAATATGTTGTTTCAACTTGCAACCTCCATGCTGGCACTCGAAATGATCGGAGCGGTGGACCTAGTCATTGTGTTTCTCATTGTGAACCCCTTTTCACAACTACAACAAAATTGATCAAACACGACAGACTGCAGCGACGTGCTGTTGATTGGGAGGGAGAGAGAGAGTGTGTGTGTGTGAGTTGTGCAATGTGCAGTGTGCAGAAGTGCATTGCGGTTTTACCAGGTGGGAGTTTTATATCGAACCGCATTTTCTTTTGGAATAAATTTCACCAACACCCCCTAAGGTTTGTTGTTATAACATATTTCTCCTTGACAACCTGAGAAACTCGCGAGTAAAAAAGTTAACAAAGACTTGTCAAATTACATTCTTACCCTCACCTTTGTCCCCGTTTCTCCCTCTCAATGGCATGCCGTTGAGAAAGAGTCATAAAGTCATAATCCATGATCCATCAAATTAGACTATTCACAAAAGACATGATGTTGTTCAAAAATCGTGTCTGATCACATATTGGTAACTACATGATTGAAACTCATTCGTATTAAGAACAATAAGGCATGTAGTGTGTCAACTTATTCCTTTCCAAAATACCAATTTCCAAAATTAGAGCATATGCATTGCATGCCCCTACGTGTTTAGTACAAATATGACAAGATAATGGGCAAAAGAATATTCATTCCTTAAGATTTCTGATTTCATAAACATATGAAGTGTTCATTGGATCAATCTCCAAAGAAAATGTCGACAAGAAGTTCTAAGTAAAGCCCGAGTTAGTATCACATTCACATACATGGCAACCAAAAATCCACACACAAATGGTTCTTTTCAATACTGCAAAGCCAGCAATTGAAGCGATAATTACTAGATTTTCACGCAACAGAAGCCTATTATTTCGAACTGAAATTAAAACAGACCCTATGTTCATTAAAAACCCTACAGTTACAAACGCTAACATAAATTTTCATGCTGCATCGAAACAACCAACCAACTTGCACCTAAAATTCGTCGAAACCCTTACAATCGCAATCAGTGACCTCCTTGTCATCCTTTCAGACACGGTCTCGTCGATTCACAAACAAAAATTAATCAAATTCAGCGTTGCATTACGGCAGGGGTATATATATGAGATATAAACAGATACCTGGGACTTTGAATCGCTGTAGTCGTCGGCGCCGCCTTGGTTGTAACCTAGAGGATGAGGAGAAGAGCCATAGTTATCGAGATCTTCTCCGTTGCCCTCGTACCTTCCCTCGTACTCCGTCATCCTTCGCGCTTTCTTCTCTCCTGCTCGGTCGAATTTTTCCCGTGCCGCTGCTTAAACAGTTTAGGGCTTCAAAAGGTTGTATCAGAGCGCTTTATACATCGGGTCGAATAAATTTCACCGACTTCGCTAAGGATCCATTTCATCAGGATGAAATAACAGCAGTTCAAAAAAATAAAAATACTTAAACGCAAAAGGAAAAGGAAAAGGAAAAGGTAATTTTACAAAACCATGAATAAAAGACCCAAAAAAAAAAAGGAGGAGTGCCAATAAATAAAATAAAAGGAAATAGTGAAAATTATTTCTCAATACAAAAAAGAAAAACAAAATAATACTCTTCCAACGGTTGATTAGTATAAAAACAATCAATTCTAAGAGCATTCACAGTGGAATAATCAAAACCAAAATATTATTAAAGTTAGCAATATTTGCTAAAAAAAAGTACTCACATTGGAATAACCAAATCTAACAACCTCTTAGCAATTCACAAATTTTGGCCTTTGAATCATTAAAATTAGCAACATGTTGTCAATAACCAAATTTTCTCTCTCTCAATCAAGTACACCATCATTATAAAACTCTCTCTCTCT
>BPLS01000128.1:1130503-1153859 GCA_019656275.1 Rhododendron kiyosumense
AGCTGTACTTGTAGGAGGTGGGATCTAAATGGAATTCCTTGCATTCATGGATGTGCAGCTATCATATCTCACAAGGCCCAACCTGAGGATTATGTAAATGATTGTTACTCAACTGAGACATTTATGAGGACTTATAGTCAGAGGATCTATCCAATACCAGATAAAAGCTTGTGGCCAACCACTGAATGTGATCCCATTATGCCTCCACCTATAAGAACACCAATTGGGAGGCCAAAGAAGGCAAGGAGAAAAGGAGTGGATGAGCCTCAAAATCCTTACAAGGTTAGAAAACATCATGTTACTCTCATGTGCAGACAATGTGGGACATTTGGCCATAATAGAAGGACTTGTAAAACACCACCAGAGAATTGGGTTAATCATAAAGGCAAGTACTATGGGAAACAGAAACAATTGTATTCTGGTGTGCCACCAGCTGGTAAACCAAAGAAGAGTGGAACAGGAAGTGGAAGTGGACGTGGGACTGTTGGTAAAGGAAGGGGAAGAGGAAGAGGGAGTGAGAGTGGGACTGTTGCAGTTGACAAGGGCAATGGAAGAGGAAATGTGGCAGCTGTTGGCAGAGGAAGAGGAAGAGGTAAAGGAATTGGGACTGATACAAGTGGAAATGTGGCAGCTGCTGGTAGAGGAAGGGGTAAAGGAATTGGGTCTGATGCAAGTGGAAGTGTGGCAGTTGTTGGCAGAGGAAGGGGCAGAGGAATTGGGCCTGTTGCATCTACTACAAGTGAAAATGTGGGAGCTGCTAAAAGAAAGGCAGTTTCCCAACTACAACAGAAGCAGGTATACTAATGCCTAATGCCTAATAGTTATGTAGTTAATTCACTATACTAATGCCTATGACTTATGTAGTAATTGATTGTTTATTTTGTTAGGCTTCTAAGAGATTGAGAAATGATGGTGAAGGTTGGTTTTCCAGTTAACAATCCAGTAATCTACCTCGTATTTCCTCTCAAGCCTCAAATGATCCTACAAAATGACTGGTAGATAAATATGCCTTATGACAGTTTCTGGGACTGTTTTTTGGTAATGCCTTAGCTTAGCTTGTCCTTTTTGTTAATGCCTTGTGAATGGCTAATGGCATCAGACATTTATTTTGGTAATGCCTTGGTGTAAGGCTTATGACTTGATGAATGTAATGCCTTTGTGTAAGGCTTATGGCTTGATTTTTGTAATGCCTTAGCGTAGCTTATCTTATCCTTTTTGTTAATGCCTTATGAATGGCTAATGGCATGAGACATTTATTTTGATACTTTTGGTAATTCCCTGGTTTAAGGCTTATGACTTCATGTTTGTAATGCCTTTGTGCAAGGCCACTGGATTCTGATTTTGGTAATGGCAGTGTACAAAGCTTATTTGCTTTGATGATATATTGTAATGCCTCTACTTATCCTTTGTTGGGCAGTTTCAGGTGAATCTATAATCATAGAAAAAGAGTGACTGTTAGTAAGCCATTCATGTTAATATAAACAACATGAGTGGTATCTTTACCATAACACAAAGCACATATTTCATTGCATTAGGGTGATTACATCTTCCACAATTTCATGGCAAGTACAACTTCCCACCATAGGTGTGTTTCCAATTACCCAACCAAACTACCAAAAGTACACCTATAACTACCATGCCCAGCACATTGCATTTCCACATCACTTCATTTTTCTTCTTCAATTCATTGTTAATTCGCATCAGCTTGCCCATCTTCTTCATCATCTTTTCCAGGTCCTTTTCCAAAACTTCATTCAGCCTCTCCAGTTTGTCTTCCTTTTTTCCAGCTCTTTGATCTTTTCCTGCAAATGTCTACTGTAGTCTAGTCCTCTAGGGCAAGTAGGAGGATCAACCCATGTGAAAAATTTACATGCATTTGTCTCCTACAAACCCATTAAAAATTCAAAATTTAGGACAAAGATTTCATAAAAATTAGGGCAAAGATTTTAGAGAAAAGAGAAATTAGGGGGGAAATTGGATTGTTGTAGCCATAACCCACCTCATAGTTGATACACCCCAAGAATCTCCTTCCAGGGTTGGCATACGTATTTGAAGTCCTTAATGGGGCTTTTTCTCCACATCGACAATACGCATCAATCCAGTTGGAGTTGTAGCTGTTACTGCGGCTGTTGTTGCTGCGGCTAGGGTGGCTGCTCTTGCTATTCTTGCCAGCTTCCATGGCTACTGGAGAGAGAGAGAGAGAGAGAGAGAGAGAGAGAGAGAGAGACTGATGGAAAGATAGAGAGAGAGAGTGTGTGACTGAGGTTTGAAAAGGGAAGAAACATCTTTATATTGGTGTTAAAGGGTATTTTCGTCGTTTAAAGCTTAAAATTAGTGACACGTGTTCTTGCAACAAACGGAAGGTGTCACTTGGGTAACGGAAGGGGCCCAACTGGGTAACGGTTATATATGAGGGGGTAAGTATGGTCGTTTTTAAACGTTAGGGGGTGTTTGTGTCCAACATGTATAGATGAGAGGGTTTCCGTGTAATTTCACCTTTTTGTTCATGTATTGGTTCTATATACTCAATTGTAATTAAATAAAGTTTAATTTCAGCTTGCATTATTGACTGTTCAGAGAAATATAAAGTAAATTTAAGTTGATTCAATATACATAATTTACTTCAACATATATATTTCTACTGGTTCAAACTGATTGAAATTTGGAACACTTAATTTTTTTACTATATTTTGACATTCTGTCTAAAAGATTAAAAAAAATTAAAGATTAAAAAAATTAAGCGTTGGTTCAAAGTTGCCCGTTGGTTAAAAAAAAGTAATTATGACCATTGGTTAAAACTGCAAACGGTCTAAAAATATCCAAACCTTTTTTCTGTTATTTTTTCTTTATTTAATTAATACTAATAATTATACTTTGTATCTTTTTTCTTTTTTATTTATTTAAAATTATTTTAGTGTTCCGATTTTCAATCCTATTGAATCGGTGGAAAGATCTTGGTTTTTTTATCATTTTATTTTCAATTGTCATAATGAATTTTTGAACTCGTAGAATCAAATATCTCTTAGAGCTATTCAACGAGAGCCCTAGAGTCAAAATTTAATTATAGCCATTTAGGATAAAATGATCAAAAAACTAAAATCTTTTCACCAATTCAAATGAATTGAAATTTAGAACACCTAATTTTTCAACCTCTTTAAAGAGTTTAAACTACCACAGAAATATAGTTTTTCCGTTTTACATTATTTCACAATCAATATTAGGCTCGTTTGATAGGTTTCATTGAGTACATTTCAAAAATATAAAAAATTTAAAAAAAATTACATGAAACAAAAGTTATTAGCATTTAAAAATTTATAACAAAAAAAAAAGAGAGAGACTGAGGTGTGAGAGAGAGAAAATGCGGAGGTGAAGGTGGGGGTAAAATCGAAAATTGATGGCCCGCGTCAGACACCCTCTGACAGGGGGGGCTGATTAACACCTCTCATAACAATGACGTGCTGTACAATTCCCACACTTTAAAAGCGTGAAGCTATGGACAAATTTCCCAAAAACAACTTACTGGGATTTTGGGAGTAAAACGCTTTGCACTAGATGGGGTAAAACATTTTACAACCAAAAATATTTTACTTGGTGTTTTCCAGCCAAACATCGCAAAGTGGGTAAAATATTTTACTTCAAAACAAATGGAGCAGTAATGTAATGATCTTTTCCCAAGAATATTACACTAGACAAATAAATTACATTAGACACCTTTTCCGAAGAATATTCCGTGTTGGATGGACACTTTTGGAAACCTTGTACGAGAAACTTTTGGGTGCTGAGCGGGTAGGGCTGCAAACGAGCCGAGTTTTGCCTTGCTTGAGCTCGGCTCGCCTTAGTTTTCCTCAGCTCGAGCCGAGCTCGAGCTCGAATCGAGCTGAAATATGTGAGCTCGAACTTGGCTCGAATATATATTCAAAAGCGCGAGCTCGGCTCGAATGGCTCGTTCGGTACATATATGGGTATTGGTATATATGTATATATATATATATATGTAAGCTCGAACTCGGCTCGAATGACTCGTTTGGTATATATATGTACTGTTTTTGGCAGCTCGCGAGCTCAACGAGCCGAGCCTCAAGTGGCTCGAGCTCGGCTCGTTTATGAAACGAGCTGAAAATAATGGCTCGAGCTAGTTCATTTGCTTGATGAACCGAGTTCGAACGAGCCGTTAGCGAGCCGAGTCACGAGCGGCTCGGTTCGTTTGCAGCCCTACGAGCGAGTACCACTTGGTGGTATCCGTCGGCGATCATAGTTATTCAAACGTGTTTTGGACGATCTAGATTTATTTCCTCTCTCTCTTCACCCGACCATTCTTTCTCCTCTTTTTCTCTCTTTAAAATTCAAATTGCTCAAAACACGTTTGAGCGGCTGGGATTGTCGATGAGATACCGCATGCATTTTTATAGCTTTAGGACGTATTGGAGATAACTTAGAGAGATTGGCAAAGCTAGAGCCAAGATTTTCGATAAGTGGGGTTGGGAGTTTGAACTATGTGTAATTTATGAATGAAACTCTTGATTTGTTTTGAGAAACAAACAAACTAGGGCTATGTTTGAGAATTGTGTGGACAGAGATTATATTTTGACTCTTTTTTGTCATAAGTACAAAACTCTTATATGAATTAGGCAAAAATAAATTTCAAATGGGGTCAAATTAGTAAAAATTGGGTAAAAGTTACACCTATCTCTATGAAAATTTTGCAACTAAGTACAAAACACTTATATTTAGCAGCTATTGGGGCAGCTACCCACTCTTGTCTTTGTGCCCCTCCGCCACCGAAGACAAGAATGTAATGGTGTTTTTGAGATGTGTGGGAGATACAATCAACTCCCTACTCCTTTTATTATAGGTGGTAGATTAAGGCCCCGTTTTAGAAACAAGGATAAGTACTTATTTTTTAAGAAAACTATTTTACTTATTTTAGAAGATAATTTTAAACTTAAAAATTATATATTTATGCAAATAATTTTCTTAGCAATATGGATCTTGTTTAATAGATTTCATTGAGATCTTTTAAATGGTGAAAACAATTAAAAAAAATTCTTTATTTATATTATTTTTAAGTTTGAAAATGTGAAATAAACTGCTTATTTTAAAAAAAAAGAGTTTCTAGAACGGGGCCTAAGTTTTTTTTTGGAACTTGGGAAAGAAAGGGAAAAGAAGAGAGAAAATAATTAGAAAGAAAGTGCGAAGGAAAATTGAAGAGAATTTGGGAGTAAAGTTGAATTGAAATTTGGAATTTTTCCTCCTCTGGTTCTTGAACCAAACAAGGAAAGGAAAATGTTTTTCTTTTTTTCTACTTTTTTTTCACAAATTCCAAACAGAGCCTAAACAGTCAACGAAACAGAACACTGTGAATTGTCATCAATAGTTAAAGGACGGAAATTCAATGGTATTTTAGCAGGCGGCAAATCAAAACGAAGATTTGTGGTCCGTCTGCTACGACTTCTCTCTCTCCCTCCCGATCTGGTGCGCTCTCTCTCTCTCTCGGTTATATTTGTGTGTTTGAATGGGTGACAATGGTTGAATGGAGTAAAAAGCCCCAAACTGTAACGCAATAGATCTCTAATGTTCAGGTCTGAAACTCTAGATCGACATCTTTGGAACTCTCCCCTTTATGCGTTTTCGTACGCAAGGGTCACTCTAAATTTGCTCTACTTCTATTCTGCTTGCAAGTATCGATCAGTTAACACGTGGATACGTAATTCAATCTGTTTGTTTTCCTATTTTCCAAGTGATGTTTTTTGTTCCGTGTATGTATAATCCATGTTTCCTTGCAGATTTGTCCTAGAAAACAACTCTTTTCAACCCTTTCGATTACACGCGGAACATTCAAAGGTGAGACGAACATTCTTTCTGGGTCTCCTGAATTTGCCCCGATCGCTCTGATTTTCGATTAAATTTTCAATTTTTATGTTATCATGCCGCTTCATTAAATTACTCTGATAACAGATTTGAATCAATGAATTGGGTACAACGCAAGATCTATCTCTACAACGTCACCTTCGGGCTGTACATGTTAGACTGGTGGGAGCGTTGTCTCTTTAGTATCCTATTTTTGTTGATCTGGTTAATTTTTTCTTTTACTTGTTTGAATCAATGGTTTCACTATATGGATTAATTTGATCTTACCATCGTATTAATTGATGTCGTTTTTCGAAACAAAAATTGGCAAGTTTCTATAGAATGGAGTTTTAGATTAAAGATCAGTTCTTGGAGTTGAGGGTTTGTTTAGTGTGAATCCTTAACGAATATAGACATTCTGGTGGTTGTATTGATGTGGTTCATCTGCTACAACGGGGTTCGATCTGCTAGTGAGTTATGCAAAAGGTGATTCAATTCCTTCTTTGAAATCTGTGGCTTGAATTTTTTATGTGTCATCTCTTAACCTGTTTTGTCATTGATATCTTTTTTTATAATCAACCATGGATTGCCCCCAATTCACCATTGTTATTCTAATTAGTTCTTGTGGGCTTCTTGGGATTCACATATAATCTTTTAACCGCTCAAGTTTATTCGAAATCGTTGATGAACGATGTTTAGCATTCTCGGAAGCATCATCCTCAAGCATATATACTCCCACTCCTTCTCCCGGGTTTGCACTTTCTGACTTGCATCCCCTGTTAGGTTGCGCTATTTGATCTTTTGAATACTAGGAAAGCAAAAATTCTACAAGATAGCGACAAATGAAAGAGCTGACTGACAAACAAGCTACTTGTAAAGAATATCTGCCAGGAAATTCAAAATTTGGAAAACATTGTTATTAGTCTGGTAAACTGATGATGGCTAAGCAGTTGCCTTCCTTAGATGGGCTAATAGTTACGTGCTTTATGTGGACTCAATGAGTTTGTTTTACGATGTCATACTCTCTTCAGTGCAGTTTTAATAACCACAGACTTTTCCAAATAATGGATTATCCACCTTTACAAACATTTATACATCTCACTGGGGAGGAACATCTTGGGATGCATGTCAGGCACCAAGTTGGTGTATGAATACTGAGGTGGGTTGGTGAGAGCAGAGGCTGTCTGAGAGGAAAAGAGAGGCAGCTGAAAGTGACTACAGAGCCAATTCATCACGTGTTCTGAGGGGCCAGGGTCATGGTAGATGGACGAGTGGTTGGTTTTGGAATTTGACATTTGGTGGGGAATACATTGGAGATAGCGAAGCATGGTACTCATGTACCAACACTCATAAACTATGCCTAATTTTTTTGTCTTAGTGGGAAGTTTATTTCTTACGAAGATCTTTTTCTTTCTAATGATCAAGCCACATGACCTGGAAGTATCGATTCTTGCATTGGTTGGTACCCAAGTAGGTGCATGCATTGCTGCAGCATTGGGGATCATAATCATGGGTTCAGAAGACAAGTATGACTCGATTTCGTAATTATTGTGGCACTGAACACGAGGGGTTTCTAGGCCTTGCTTCAACCTAAGCTGGTGTTGGAGTAGTACATAATACCATTGGAGGCAAGGTACCATATGTGACTAGAGAGAGAGACTCATGAGGAGATCTTATTAGCTTAATCGAGGGTGGGGATTGAGCTGTTATCATGATTAACATGGCTGGCGAAATTCGTTATCATGTATAATCATACTATATCAACCAACAAGCTTTTATGGTGGCACCTGATGCATTGGATGTGCTCCAAGTTGATTTCGATAGCCAATAGGTTCTGATCTTCACCGATACACATACGTATATCGTATTTTCAGATACATGTAATATATGAAACTTAGTATATCTCCAATGGATTACTATGTTTACAATTTTAAAATCACATTAAAGATTAAGGGAGTTTATATTAGCATGTAGTTTAGTTGGATTAGAAATTTGTTCAATCAAACAGTTGTGAACATCATAGGATAGTGAAATCGAAACAAGAGGAAGGAAAATAAGAAGATAATGAGGTCATTTAGGGCTTGTTCAGTTTGGGTTTTGATGGAGGTTTTAAAGTGTAATGTGTGGAGAGAGAGAGTTTATTGGAACCGTGCGCAGGGGTTTTGAGTACCCCAAACGAACAAGCCCTTAGGCTCGTAATGCTTACGGAGTTAAAAGTTGCAATTTCGTGCGAAACTGCAGACCTTATCTGCATATTTCCAAAATTATAGCGGGTATATCGCATATAGAGAAACCGCAAGGGGGGTTATTTGGATGTTGCCTACAAAAGTAACACCATTTGACCATGAAATTATATATTATTGAAAAGAAAATTAAGTCAAACAAAGAAACCTTTATCAGGGATCTCAATAAATGCGAGAAGGGAAAAAATTAACCCGGTGGCCAAATCACAAGGTATGTGGCTAGAACCGTGGACCTTGTGGGTAGGGATAGGAGAGGTTTGCTGCTTGGCCAATGCTTCTTGTAGCAATTAGGTGTGATGTTTCATATAATATACCTATATCTTAAACCTAGTTGTGGTCCCTACTCCCTAGTTTTTTGGGCGAAATTTTAGGCCCTGGGCGACTGCCTTGTGGGCCTCTGCCTAGGTTCGGCTTTTGACTAAGCAGGGATGCACTCCCATAGAGAGGAACCACTCAGCACTCAGATGGAAGTCCTCTTGGTTTAAGTTGATACAACAAGCACTTATGGGTGAGTGAACTAGGAGTGCCTCTTGGAGACTGTCCCTAAATGCTTAGACTTGAAGCTTAGTTGGATCGTGTGTGGATGCCATTAGAAGCACTGTATTATGTTTTAGTTCCTTTTGCCATTTTCCAAATTGACGTGCCCGTGCCCATGTGATAGAGATGATGTGGTTCACTTCGTTGCCTAGTTTTACAAATGCAATACTTTTGTTATATGCTACCATCTATAAGCTCCTATTCTTTGGGAATAGTAATCCTTGCGAACTCCCGTAATACCTACTTAAGCAAGCACTAATGTCATGATTTGTCTTTATATAGTAGGATTATTGACTAATCCACACCATGGATTATTGACTAATCCATATCCTAGGAGGTGGCAGTCACTCAAACTAAGATTTAGACCTACCACACTGGCTTTTGATATTGGGAGTTTGGTAACATCATCTGTTATTAGTTTTTGTTTATCAGTTTGCTGAAACTTGTTTCTGTTTACAGTGAAAATAAATAGTAGGAAACATGTTTGGTGCTAGCCTCTTGCAAGTATATAGAAAACAAAGCAGATCAATCACATGCAAGTATATGGAAAACAAAGCAGATCAATCACATTTGGTACCAAAAAGAAAACAAATTGTTTTGTTTTAATTTCATTTGCGGCAGTTACTCCAATAATCCCAAATCCAGTTTCTGCCAATTACAAAGCTCGAGCTAATTCCATTATCAAGGTCAACATGGAGGAGGGATTTCCAGGTCGAATTCTGTCAATTTTGGAGATCGAGATTTGGTACCCTCTTGATTTTGAAGAGCTGCACAACCACAACCCTAATTCTCTGTGGATATAACTATATAAGCGTATATAGATATATTAAGAGCCTTTGTTGACTGAAAATTTAAAATATTGAGGAGGGATTTACAGGTGGGATTCTATCAATTTTGGAGATCAAGAATAGCTACCCTCTTGAGTTTGAGGAACTGTACAACCACAGCCATAACTCTATCCGGATATAGCTGTATATTAATATATTGAGAGCCTTTGTTGACTGCAAAATTTAAATATTAGAAGTCTGAGTTGGGATTCAAGAATTGCTTAGTTTATTGGTGGGGTTCTCTTTGGATAAGAGGTTGTGGTTGTCTAGGGTCAGAGAGAAAGTACTGAAAGTGCAGCCAAGTTCGAGCTTTAGCTTGGAGAAAACCTAGATTGAGAATAAGATAGAGAGAAGCTTACGTGCTTGGTGTGTGCCTAATGTTCGTGTTGAGGTAAAAATAAAATAATTATGCACTTATTTGCAACTATTAGGGAATTGATGCATTGCTCGACCTTGGTAAGTGGTAGGTACACTTCATTTGCGTTTTTGGAGGCGCCATCACCTGTTTAAGAAACAAGTGACAACAAATTTTTTGTGGTTTTCGAAAGTTTTGTAAATTTGGTGAAGGTTTACAACTTTGAGGAAACAATAACTGTTCAGCAAACATGTTTAGTCATCAATTTCCAGGATTTGCAGAAACAAAAACTAAAAACTATGAGCAAAAATGTTACCAAAACCTAGCCTTATTTGTTCGGATATATTTCATCAATTGACCCTTCCATGTTCTCATGACGCCTAGATACATTTGCTACAACTCTAGTTCCCCCCACACACGATTATATTAGAAGTATTAACTTTGTTATATTCAGGCTTCAATATATTTTAAACTGATTGCCTCTGTGGTAGATAATAGAAGCTTGGTAAAGAGATGCGATATCTTTCCTTTGAAACCAAAGCAAAATGAGGAAGTAAGAACAGCTATGCAATATTTTACTACTCATACTTGTATGGACTAGATATTAGCAAAGAAACAAGGAAAACATAAACAACAGATATGTGGTCTTAGAAAACTGAATAATAGAGTTGATGAGTTTTTCGCTTTTGAAGGACGTGTTGGTTAGACATAGTCAGGGAGAACTTTACAACCATGAGACGTGAGAGTTTCACTTCCATAGGAGCAGGACAGTGTATCTGGTGAGAAGATTTATGGCATAAATTACTCAAGGATGTTGAGCGTTATGGACTTGAAGTAGGATTTTGTTGCTGGAAGTAGAGTTCAGTGTATCCTTGTAGGGCCATAGAAGTGCTATGTTCCAAATTTTTGGCATCATGAGTATGAATGCATGATTGCATGGACATTTCCAAATAGTAATTTCAAACTTTAATGGCTACATTAGTTATGTGGATTGTGGAACTGTACATAGATAAAAACACGCATACACACCTGTATGAGTGGTTAATTGACTTAATTCATGTATTTGTATCTGTTTGGTCTCTATCTTGTCATCTAAGGTGGCTATTTACAATTTAAAAAAGAATAGATAAATAAAACAGATATCAGTCACTTTGTTTGGTTGAGCTTTTAGAAAGTTATTTTTGAGAGTTGGAGTGGTAATGAGTGGAGACAGATAGAGAGAAATTTTTTTTGAAAACTGTGCCGAGAGTTGGTCTTATACTTCATGGAATTCATAGTTGTTTTGAAATTATTTTGTCATGGTGCTTTACATCCTCAAAAAATCTGGTATATTCCTTTTCAGAATGTGATTAGATCAACATTCTGACATTTTATGTTGATGATGGCATTTGTGTTAATTGCTACTTTTTTCTTCCCTTTCCTTCGTAGAAAGTGAAGTTAAGTTGGGTGCTAGCCATTTAACACTACTTTGTAGCGGACAAGCACTGGTCAATTAAGGCATTGTTCCTCTAAGAGCTTTAGAGGCTTTTTGGGCCTTTTGAGTTTTGTCTTGATTCAAAAAAAATTCACGTTTGTTAGTTTTGCATTCAACTTTTGTGGATTATTGTTTTGTCTTGTCGAGACGAACTGGAAAAGTAGGCTTTTGTAGCTTTATCTTGGATATTTCCAAAAATATTATGGGTAAAAGTAACTTTTTTTTTACTTTTTCGATTTCACTCGTCGAGACAAATCAATAATCCACAAAAGTTGGACGGAAAACTAAAAAGTGAGAATTTGAATAAGGACAACTCAAAAAGCCCCTAAAGCTCTTAGAGGAGCAAGGCCTAAATGTTGTAACTTTTTCAAAATTTGGAGTATTGTAAAGCATAACTATGTACTGGAGCTTGCTGCCTAGCCTGCTTTCATGTGCTTCGGGTTCAAGCTTTGTCATGCTACTCGTATGTCGTCAGGATAAATGATTTATTGCTCCCTTCTGTGTAACTGGTTTCTGATCTGGGGCTAATTTTGATTCTTTCAGGATTTTATGGTGACTCCAAGAGCCTTCAAGAGCCACCTGACTTGGAATCCTTGTGGGTAACTGTAGCTTAATTGTACTGCACCAATTATGATCTTCTATCATGCCTGTCAATTTTTATTTTGTCATCTGTAATGTAAACTTATAAAAACTTCTCACTATCTTGTAAAAGTTTTGTTTATTTCCTCTTTTTTCTTAAAGTGTTAGAGCTACTTATTCATGGCGTAGGTTTTTTGCTATATATATATATTTGTTTCTATTGATTGTGGGTCGTTTATTTGTTAGTTAACAACTTAGTGGGTAAGAAATAATAATGACACTTGTATCACAGAGTATTATTTCCATTAAAATGTGTCACAGGCTTTATAAAGCCCGATAAAGTATGTGGGAAATTTAAAGAGGAGCAAAAAAGAATGCTTTTGTTTTATTTTTCCTTTGTGATGGAGGTGTCAAGGGCTATATTAACCTATTGAAACAGTTAGAAACCAAGCAACGGTGTAATGAACTATGAGAGAATACAATAAGACCACTTTTGAATCAGGTTGAGCTATGTGTGGAAAGATTTAAGTAAATAAAATGTCAAGGCAGATTCTTCCTCTTCTGTAAGTTATATTTTCAACAAAGAGGAAAAGAAGCCTCTGGATTTGTTCATCTTTTCAATTGTGATAAGTGAAGATATTGTCCCTAGCAACAATTGCACTCGTAAGACACGATTCAGGGCTTTTACTAGAGGAAGTTAGCAGTAGGTCCAAATATTTCAGGACTTACACACTTACACGTGTAAGTCCAACCAAAGCAAGCATAACCTCCAGTGTTCTAAAAGGTGCTAGTCAGGTGGCGACCCACCACCTAGTGCCTAGGCCGCCTTGGCACCACCTTGCAATTAAGGTTTTTTTTTTTTTTTTGGAGAGTCCAAACCTTAGGCGCCCGCGTAGCCCCTAGCTGCCTAGCCTCCCCGAACACTGATAACCTCCCTATATCACTTTTGGCTGTTTTTTTATTTGACATTCTCTAGCTTGATATGGAGTTCCATATGGACTAATGTAGACCCTCCCAAGGATGCAAGTGTTTGGCATGTTGGTTTAGTGGATTGGGATGGATAGGGGGATCTTCTGGTTAGAACCAACCAAGGTACAAGTGGTTGTCGTTTTGCAAGAGGGAGGTAGAATTCTTTTGATCATTTGTTGTTGAATTGTTGTCCTTCTTGGTCATTATGGTATAATTGTTGGTTGTGGTGCATTCAGTGGTTCTCTCCTCCATCTATTGGTGGTACAGCTTTAGATTTAAGCCAATGGAGAAGCTGAGTTAGGAAGCAACAATGCCTATAAACATTATGTGGTCAGAGTGGAAAGCTAGAAATGGTATGCTTTTCAACAATGTGCCACTGATGTGCATTGAATTAATGGGTTTGGTAAAGTTCGGAATAGCTGATTGGGTGATAATGCATACAAAGTTAAGTTTTACTCGATTAAAGCTGAAATCCATAAAATGGCAGGGGAGGAGTTCAAGGTATCTAGCTGGATGTGTTCTGTGATTAGGTTTTTTCTGTTTTGAGGTCTTTCGATGACTCCAGGTCAATTCTGTAGTTTTTTTTTGCTTCCTTTGTTTCGGTTGCTGGTTTTTGTTGGTTTTTTATGGACTGCCAATTGCCTCTTCTTGTGATTTTCCGTATTTGCAATCTCTTGATTTTGAATATGTTTTCTTCTTTGCTGTTCACGCATCAATATGAAGTCCCCCAAAAAACTGTTGCTGGACCTAGTGGCAGCGTAACGTGCCCTGAGGTGGGAGTACTGGGGTTCGAATCCCCAATTAGCCTAGTTTTCTGCTTACCAAAAAAATATGAAGCCCTAAAGGTTGAATTGAAGTCTCAGAGTGGTACACGCTATGGGGTAAACTAGTTAACGAAGTCTGTTGATTTGTTTGTGGATCCGATTTTCATTTGATGTGTTTGATATGGTTTTGCGCATAAGTTATAGTAGTAACGAGTAGAGATGGCAAGAACTAATACTTCTTTTCCCCCATAGCATTTGAAGTTTATCCCTTGATAATAATGTGGATCTCGACGTCGATTATGGTTTAGTCCTCCAGGAACTTTTTTTTAGAATTTCAATACAAAGTTTTTTATTTCTCCTAGTTTCAGAGCCGTTGCTATACTCAGAAGCAGTTCCAACAACCTTTTTACTCCTGCGAAACTTTGCTATCTCACCACTTATACCAGCTTTTTGTATGGCTGTCCGAAATAGGCAACCGCCTTAGTTCAGTTCATTGTATTCTGGAGTCTTCCGGTTGATCACATGAATGATTGCTCTACTTGCTCTGAATTCCTCTCTTTGCTATTGAGGCCTGTTAACGGACCGGATTTGAACTTTGTCATGACCCAAATCCAATTTGGTGAGGAAATTACCCAAATCCAGATCCCAACATGTGACCCGATTTGCTCTTTAAAGCTATGCGAATGCCAAATACACTTAGATCACACATTGAAGAAAGTATGCATATGTATAAATTTCACGGCTATCAATGTCTCTCTCGCTGTCTATATGTTCAGAGAAAATTCCATCAAATTCAAGCTGCTTAGTTCCAAGAGTGAAATGAGGCAGTTTTACTTTTAGTGGAAGAAAGATGGTGTTAAGAGAGAGAAAGTGCAAAAATGTTGATGTCCGTTAATTGGCGAGGTGGACAGTGAAGAGCATAAGGGTGGTGTTAGGAAGGCTGTGCACGAAGGAGGGGATAGCTATAATGGTGGTGCTTGGAGAGAATTGCAGGAAATATACATTTGGACATATATTACATGTATATACAGCTGTGTAGTGGCCCGAACAATGGGCTCAGACCATGACCGTGCCGCACGGCTCAAGGAGGTCCCTCGTTCTGATCAGGCAGACAAGGCCCTTAAGGCCAAGGTAGATTGTTCGGATCGACTTGATCACTCGGGAATCATGTGTGGGCTCCCTCCGGTGCAGCCGGGTTGTTGTGCCCAAACTATACGAGTGGGGCATGACCGATCCGGATCTGACCCCGCGTAATCTATGGAAGGCATTTGCCCATATGCACCTAACTACTTGGCCATGTACATCATGATGATGTAGGCCGAGAAGGTTACAGCACATGGCAAGCACACTCATGAGCCAGCTCGTGTCACGTTCTCCGTAACCATCTTATCTGGTACGTCATATGTGACATCACCGGAAGAGCGGTTACATGGCGTGCCGAACACGCGTTTGATTGGAGAGCAAGTCTGGAGGTTTTATGTAAAGGAAGAGCTTAAACCCAAGAGAGGTCGGCCACTACTCCGTCCTCAAGCTCTGTCCGTTGGCTTTTTCCTCCTACAGAGACTTATTTAATGATCGGAGTGCCTTTCCGGTCTACTCCAGCTGGTGTGGGTACTAACGGTGGGTGTCTCCTAGGTAGGAACACCTAAGAGCGGAGAGGACAGGACCTGAGATCAACCTTGCCCAACTGATCAACCAGACCCCGACAAGCTATGGATTTGGGGGGTGGGTTCTTGACAAAATCGGGCTTTTGAAACATTTGGATTTGGTAAGAATGTGACTTTTCTCGGATTGGATTGAAAAACGGCTCCGATGAGAATCCCATTAAACATATTTCTAACTAATTGGATTATGATCACACGGATTTGGATTTTGACCAGGTTATTAGAGGTGGATTCAGATTTGTTTCCGAATCGAAGTCATGATTAATCAAGTCTATTGATAAGCCTACTATTGAGCGTATGACAAATAAGACAGCCTTTTGATGTCATCTTTATGGTACATTATTGAACCTTTTCCTTCTACTCCTTTATTTCGCAATTTGCATTTGTCTATTGTTCTGTTCTGTTCTTTTTTTCCCTCCTTTTGTGCTGAGGTGGACCCGCTTTCAATTCTCACTCATAAATTGTAGTTGTTTGGGAGGTTTTTGAAAAACACACTTTCAGGCTCACGCTTTCGCACTTGCACTCGTGCACGCATTATGTGACTTAGATTTAGATTTACCAAAGCCTCAACAACAACCTAATAAAAAAGGGAAAATGCCGGCCAATGACGTGTTTTAATAGTTAATACTTGCCAATGACATTTTTAGTATTTCTCAGTATGTCCTTAGCATGTATTAATTATCAAAACACATCTTGGGCCATCATTTTCCCAATAAAACATAGTTTCTTGATTGGATTTTCAATTTTGCCCGACTTCGGGCTGATGGACACAGAAATGGAATTTGCTATAACCACATTTACAAGTCGGGCTGATGGACACAGAAATGGAATTTGCTATAACCACATTTACTGTTTTTAGTGAATGCGTATAGGAGTAATTTTTTTTAGTAGAATTTTGACTAGAAAAAACGTCAGCTTAACATAATAGAGCAACAACATTAGCTTAGGGATATTGAATTTGTAGGTATTTTAGATTACAAAAGTACAAAAGAAGCACATGCAGTAGGTTCTTCAAAAGCTGCGGTAAAATACATTTGTCTACAGTGCTTTCGGCACAACTAGAGAAGCACTGTACATCAGATATGTAATATTTTACATTAATTTCTCTCTCTGTCCCCCTCTATTTCTCTCTTCTTTTTGAAAAACACATTTTGGTCACTGTTGAAAAAGAAAAGAAAATATATTTTAATAGATGATAGGTTAAATAGATAGTATTAGTGTAATGGTGAAAAAAATGTGAGTAGGTAAAATAAAAAATGTGCACTATTCACAAGGTTTTTTAAGCTAATAGAGTAATTGGTAAACTTGCTCTTAGCTCCACCAGATTTGGCCAAGGGGTCTTCGACTGAGATTGAGGAGTTTGCCTTCTTTCTGCCTTGTTTGGATTGGATTTTGAAAAACAAAATTCAAACTAAAAAAATACCCAAGGCCCGTTCTGCTTTCTTTCTAAATCTTCTTTTTCAAAAAGAAGGTAATTTCAAACTCAAATATAACAAAAATGAAAAATAATTATTTAATTTTTTTGCACCGTCTAAAGGATTTCAATGAGATCTATCAAACAAGATCCATATTGGTAGAAAATTATTTGCGTAAACACATAATTTTTGAGCTTGAAATTACGTTCTTTTTTACTCCCTCCGTTTGGATTTAATTGTTCCTAATTCTATTCTAACCGGTTAAAAAGCGGATTATATTTTTGAATTCATAATGAATTTCATATCAAATATTGATCTTATTTGATAAATCTCGATTAGTTTTATAATACAATGTTTTCGAAATCACGTAAAATATTATGAATTGAAAGATATAATCGATTGAAAAATGGCACAAACTTCAAAAAAGAACTATTAAATCCCGACGGAGGGAGTAAAAAGTTTCTTTTCAAGAAAAGTGGAACACCCCTTCATTACTCCTATTTTCAATAATTATTTTCATTTCTCTCTCATCTCCCAATCATTATTCTCATTTCTCACTCTATCCCTATATCCAATCATTATTCTAATTTCTCTTCCCACTCATTACCCAAAACCAAATTCAAAAATTTTCAATTCACCATTCAAACAAAGCATTATGATTTTAATTTTTTAAAGTCTAATGCTTTGTTTGGTTCATGATTTGAAAAAAAATTTGAAAAATT
Source organism: Rhododendron kiyosumense (assembly GCA_019656275.1). Lineage (NCBI taxonomy): Eukaryota > Viridiplantae > Streptophyta > Magnoliopsida > Ericales > Ericaceae > Rhododendron > Rhododendron kiyosumense. Next base: position 1,147,900 of record BPLS01000128.1, read on the forward strand.
GTAGGGGTAATAAGTGGAGAGAGATAGATAGAGAAATGTTAGAAGTAGGGGGAATTTAGGAGGAATTTTTTGAAAAATTCTTTTTGAATTTGGAAGAGAACAAGGCATAATTCTCTTTGCCAGTAATCCGTGGGACTACCTCACTGTCATGCATAAGAAACTGTAAATATTTATTCAAGATGCACTGTCATGCGTAAGAAACTATAAATATTTATTCGAAATGCGCGTAAGTTAGTTCAAAAAATGACTCAGAAAAAACAGGGCATGAGAATCGAGGACACCTGTACTGTTTGGGATTCAAATAGGAGGTGTTAATGATAATGATGATAATTGAACGGTGGTGATGAATAGCAGAAGCAGTGGTGTGGCGAAGAGGACAAATCCGCCGTCACAATGTTATCAATGCACGCATTAGATAGCTGCCGCAGAAGGAATGGTGAGGAATTAGGAAGAAATCCAATCTGGATACTGCTGCAATCTTTCCGAAAATCCTAGGGTTACTTTTAAGAGAATAAATTTTTTACATCGTCGGTATAAATATTTGTTTTCTTCAAATCAATTACACTGCGACACATGTCAGAATAGTGGTCCCAATTAATAAAATATGGCGATGTGGCATAATGCAATTGATTTGGAGAAAAAAAATGTTTACACTGGTGGTGTAAAGAATTTATTCTGTACGATTAAATGAACGGTCTTGCTATTGTCAGTCTACTACGTTGTCAGATAAATACATTAGAAGACAAGAAAATATGTATTTTTTTGCATTTTTTTTATATAATACACATTCATACACTTACTATTGTCAGTTCATTGGGCTGATTTTAGAATTTTTCTTGAACGAAATACCAAAAATATACAACGGGTTGTGCGTAGGGCTGTAAATGAATTGAGCCATTCATGAATTGTTCGAGGCTCGACTCGGTAAAGACTCGTTCGAGTTTGATTCGTCTATTAAATAAACCGAACTTGAATCTCAATTTTAAGCTCGTTTCATAAATGAGCAGAATATGAACGTAGCAGCATTCGGTTCGATTAGACTCACAAACCTGAAATATATGTATATTATGGGGATTTTATATAGTTACATAGTGAAAATTTTAAAACTTGTACAAGTCTTAAAAACTTACTTATATTGGAATGATCTGATTCAGTAAAAAAAACTTACTTATGTATATATTTTTATCATTTTATATGTATATGAACATATTCATGTACATAATAAAAATTTTATTTGAATCTTTAAACATGTATGAGAGTATAAATATATGATATTATTTTTTGAAAAACGATTTTTTTTTTATTAATCTTTGAGAGAGATACAAAGACTTAAAGGAGAAAAGAAAAGGCCACAAAAGGCAAAAGCCCATCTGAGACCCAATCCCTTGATTGACAAGATACCAACCAAGAAAAAACCTCAAGGGACAAAGCCTAAGAGCATCCACAGTGGAATAACTAAAAGCATAAGGTTGTTAAAGTTAGCAATGTTCTCTCAAAAAAGTGCTCACAGTGGCATAACCAAACTTAACAATCTCTTAGCAACTCATCAAATTTTGGCTATTGGATAATCAAAATTAGCAACTTTTTGCCAATAACCAAAACCTTCTCACTCTCTTTCTCCCTCTCTCTTAACAATGTTTCTAGGAAAAATATTTTTGAAAGTTCTTTTTTTTTTTACAAAAACAGTTAGACCATTTTTCAAAAAGTATTTTTTTATTATCAAAAACTGACATTTCTTTTTCTTTCAAAACTGTTTTTTTTAAAACTTTTTTGGAAAAGTGTTTTTCAAAATAAAAGTTTTCAAAAAATTATTTTTTATTTTTAATAACATGTTTTTATTACTTTGAAAACTATTTTAAGAAAACTATTTTACATGGTGACAATTTTTAGATTTTTACGGGTTGAAAAGATGATGTGGCAAGTTTTGATTATTCAACATTCGATTATGACACTGTGAACATCTATATTGCTAATCTTAGCAATCCCTTAAATGGATAATCAAAAGGTGATGTGGCAACTTTTGATTATCCAAATTTGATTAGTCCACTGTGGATGCTCTAAGGGTATCCACAATGCTATAATCAAAAATTGATAATCAAAAGTTGTCACATCAGCTTTTGATTATTTATTTAAGAGATTGCTAAGATTAGCAATGTAGATGTCTACAATGGCATAGTCAAAATTGGATAATCAAAACTTGTCACATTATCTTTTCAAAGTACAAAAAATTAAAAACTGTGAACAATAGAAAATAGTTTTCGTAAAAATAGTTTTGAAACTAATAAAAACTATTTACTAGAAATAGAAAATAGTTTTTGAAACTTTTTTTTTTTGAAAAAAACTGTTTTCTAAATAAAAAAATTAGTAAAATTTTTATTTTCAAAGATATTGTTCAAAAAGAAAGTGAGAGAGGAATATGGGAGAGAGATAGAACATTTTTGTGTAATGATTGATGTATTTGATTGAGAATATATAGGGTCTATTAAATTTGGTTATTGTCAAAAGATTGCTAGTTTTGGTTATCCAAAGTTCAAAATTTAATTATTTCTAAGGAGGTTGTTAAGTTTGATTATACCATTGTGAATCATATTTTGCACAAACATTTTTAACTTTAAAAACATTTTCCTTTTAATTATAGCATTGTGGATACTCTAAGGACATCTACACCAGATTAGCAAAAGCATCCTTTTTAGTCATTTTTCCTATTCAAAGACATCAAAAGTGCCTACAGCAGTCTAGCAAAACATAGAGCTATTTTTCCTTTTTCAAAAATCCTCTCCAAAACTACCAAGCAACTATTCATCAACAAACCATTAGTATAATAATTCTTCCTCTCTCTCCTCCCTACCACTACCTCATTTTTGGGATGGTGTAGGTAAAATATAGAGACTTGTGCAGTTTGAGAGGAAAAAATGGGTATGTAAAGTAAAAAAATCTACTGTTCATAGTCATTTTTGCTTACAACTAATGTACATGCTCTAACACCTAAAAGGGCCTAAAAGCTCATATCAAAAAATGAGCACAAATGGGTTACAGTCCAACACCTGAAAAAGCCTAAAAGCCTAAATACAAAGGGCAAAGCCCAACAGATTAAGCCCATTAAAAAGAAACCCTAACCCTAATCCAAACCAACACCCAACCCACAGCTCCTCCCTGCCACGCACCACAACCCGAGCAGCCAGCCAAAGCGACTTGCCGCGGCCTCCTCGCTTTGCCGTTAGGCAAGAAGACCGAACCAACCTCAGGACGAGAGATCGATGGAGGAGAACAACCTTGTTGAGCCCTGGAGAGACAAATCCTGACCGTTAAGTAGCACCGACAAAACCCAATAGAAGCTCGTTAAGACTCGCGAATAAGCTCGAGTTCGACCCAACCCTAGGCAAGCTCGGTTCGGGTTCGGCTCGTCATAATTTTCATTGAGTTCGGCTTGAGCTTAAGTTTGCCAAAAAACTTAATGAATAAATTTGAACATTCTAATATTTGGCTCGATTCTGTTCGTTTACAGCCCTAATTGTGCGGGACACTCTTTTGGATCTCCCACGAATAATTTAAACTATTCATTAATTCTAAATTAATTTTTTAAATGCATTTGCGAAAAAAACAGCTTCATTAAATTTGTGTAAGTGATTGATCAAATATTTCAAGCTTCATTTATAAAAAATATATATTCATGAAGCGGGACCCAAAAAGCCTACTATACATTTTTGGTACCCCTTTATTCGATACCAATGGTCGGTCTGGTAATCTTTCTTACAAAAAACTATGTATATACACCACGATCTGAACCTCCGAATAATCTTTAAGTTCTCCGATGATGAAATAAGGAAAAATATACATTCAAGACTTGGATTGTTACTTATTTGCTACTCCTTTTCTAAACCTCAAGAAAACCCACTTTCTAAACATGTAGGGTGGCCTCCGATTCAATTGCAAAGAGAAAAATGCATTTGCTCTGTCAAAAATAACTTTTCCATGACACACTGATGGTAAAATGGTCACACGCTTCAATGTATAAAACGTCTTTGAGTTTAGAAAGAGAACTCGACAAGTTTTCCAACGCTTCGAACCACATCCAAATCTGAGTTTGAGAGTATCCGGGGCGCCCCGCGAAGTTCAGTGTGTTGTGCTGTCTCGAAAAACCGCGTGGCATTTCAAAACGCAGCGCGGCATTTTAAAAAATTTCAAAAAATTACTTCGCCGCACAAGATTTCAATATACAGCACGACATTTCGGAAACAGTTCTGATAGTTGCTTAAAGTTGTCGGCCAAGAGAATAAATTTTTTTTGGCCTAGAAGCCATCTCCCCTCTTTGTATTGATCATCCTTGGCACTTTTGCTTATAAATACAACCTCCTCTAGTTGAGAAGGACCCATTCAACTCCAGAGAAAGTTACTCTTGCATTCTCTGGACTCTCACTTTCTCTCTCTAAAAATACTTCCATTCTTCTTCTCCTCTTAAGTTCAGTAAATTACTGACTTAGGAGAACCTCCACATTAAAGTATTCAAACAACCTCACATCCTTCAATCCCCATTCAAGCTCAAAAGGGATTTTCAATCCAAACATCTTCTATCTTCAAGCACATCCAACCTTCGATCAAAAGGTATGAATAAATTCCTTGGGCTAAATCACATTTAGTCTTGAGGGGAGCCAAGCGAGATCCTTTTCGGTCTTTTTATACTGAGTTTTGGTTTCAAACGAGCTTCAAAGCAAAAATAGTCAAAAATTAGAAACTACACTGGACTTGGTAAATTGTGTGGTATAATTGTATACCGCGCGACACACCATGCTATACCGTGCAACACTTTAGTCTCCGATTTCTAGGTTGATCGGTGCCTGTGAAGTCAGAGACATTTTGGGGACATTTCAGAATATTTTCTCAAAACAAAAATCTTTTTTTTTTTTTTTGTTTGCATTCTCTAAAGTCTTTTGAATATTCCAAAATCATTTTCAGTATCCCTTCACATGCTAAAACGAATCCAAAAGATCATACAAACTGTTTTTTCAGTGCCTAAAGTTAAAACTCTTTTTTTTCCCTTGACTTTCGGTTCATTGCATGGCATGTGAATAAAGGTCGGTCTGAAAATGTCCAAAACAAGGTGTCGCACGGCATAGTATTTATACCGTGCGCCGTGTTTCTATGCCGCACGGAGTTACATTTTGCAAAAGGCAGTTTCTAATTTGTACAGCTTAGTGTTATTTCATTTTCGTGCGCATTATTCATTCATTTACCATATTGTATTGTTCGCACCACTGAACACGCTTACGTGTCATATTAAATCCCATGCCCATTTCTTGTACATGTTTTTCAAAAGTTAAAATTTTCAAACGATATTAAATCAATCCCACATTAAAAATGTTTAGTAGATACCGGTCTTTATTGGGCGAGCAAGGTGCTTTTCAATAAAACATTTCTCGTTCGTAACGTGGCTCTCGAACCCAAAGTCGTAACGTTTTTACTAGATCAAAAGCTTTTTTCTCTTAAACAAACTCTCGGTTTCTCGAATCTTCTATCTCAAAAATCTGAGTAGGAGCGCACCGGTCGGAGAGCTCACACTATGGGTACGACGTTACGTGTACACCAAATATGTATTGAATTGTGTTTGAACTCATGAACTTTAAATAAATAAATAGTATCAAAGTTTAATTGGGGCGGTTCTGGGGACCCCTATAAAAACCTCTAAAAAAATACCTCATAGTTCCCGATCGAATTTTGATGATTCAAACCGCTCAATGTAATCAGAACGTGATTTTAAGGCTACTTGCGAGAAATAAACCAAACCAAACCAAACCGAGCCTTACGTCCCAATCACTTGGGGTCGGCTACATGAATCCGTTTTCTCCATTGAGCTCTGTCAAGAGCCACTTATTCACATAGACCTATTAGTCTCATATCTTTGCGCACTACAGTATCTAATGTCAATTTAGGTCTACCCCTCCCCGTAACATTGCTACCTAGAG